>JABCMJ010016449.1:0-63094 GCA_014822125.1 Arbutus unedo
AGATCGACCTATTCGTTCGAGGCTTCGAGCGCACAGAGGACGGGTCTTCGAAGGTCGTCGGTGAAAGAAGATGGTCGTCGTCGTCGGCGAACGGAGATGGTTGCGGTGGGCGTCGGTTGTGGAGGTGGAGGTGGAGGTGGGACGCGCGCCGGGGAGGGCGACTGGTTTGGTGTGTAAAATGGGAAAGACGACCGGTGAAATATAATGAATTTCGTTTTTTTTTTTTATTTTGGTCCCCCACCCAAAACGACGTCGTTTTGGGTGGTGTGTTAAAAGGGTGTGTAAATTGGGTGTGTGTGTAGCATTTCTGTTATTTTGGATAGCAAAAGAAAGAAAAGAGGACTCCTTCTATTGAGACTAGCTGAAATAATTCTTGTCAAAGCATCACCAAGTGTCTTTCTATGTCTACATTTTAGGTAAAGTAAAAAAATGGTGCTAGAGCAGCTTAGCTACTAAGCTAGTCATTTTACATTTTGTTATAGTATCTCTCTACATATACTTAGCAACGATAGCAAATGCAAACGTAAAATAATATTATTTTCTTTCATTAAATCAGTTTTTTTTCTCAAGTACTTTATGTGTGTATATGTGTAATATTTTATGATTTTTAAATAAGAATAGAGAGAAAAATAAAGAGGATTGTTAGAGTGTACAAGAAAAAAGTGTCTCGATAAAATATAATTGTTTCTTTTTTCTAGGTTTACCTACTTGTTGCTCTTAGAGCAAGTCCAACAACAAATAAGTAAATTAACTAGTGAATAGTGTGAAATTTTCATTTAAGCTAATTACGTCGCTTTCAATACTCAAACAACCTCATCTATTTTATCAATCCACCATTAAAATATCTTTTTTATATTCATTTTGTTTTTTCTTTTTAATTGAAATTATCCTCCCAAAAGAGATGGAAGAGAGAGACAATAAAAAGATCTAATACATTGTGAATAGTAATTAGGTAAAAATAGCTAGTTACTATTCATAAAACTAAAATAACTTTTATTTATTGAGTTTGTTGGAGCTCTATTTTTTGGGTTAGCTAGGTAAGATACCTAAAACTAACCATTTGGAGAGTTTGTTGGACTTGCTCTTAGAGCATCAACAAGAGACTAGGTAAATGAGATTTTTAGCTATTTTAGATATTCACAAAAAAAAAAATATACTTCAAGAGTCTCAATAAAAGACTAGCTATTCTAGTTTTGTGAATAGTGCCTAGGTAAATCTATTGAGACACTATTCATTAAGTATCTTATAATTTATTCATAAAAATATACATATTTATTCATTGACCTCTCTTATTCTCTTTCATCTTGCCTAACATATTAATAAATAAATAATATTTTAAAAGATAATAGCAATAATAGAGAGGTTCTTGGATAATAAAAAATCACTAGTTAAAATGAAGAAAGTTGAATTTTGAATAGATATTATACCTATCATTGTTGCACTTGCTCTTACTAGCTTTATATGTCTGGGTACTATGAGCAATAGAATATTTTATTAATATATATAAGCAAATGACAAGTAGAGCTTCATGGTTGCTTTGTCTTTGCAAAAAAAATATATATTTTAAGAGAAAATAGGTAAAATAGAGAATATTGATAAAGTTTTGAAAGAAATGATATTTAATTATTCTAAAATCATGCACTGTTAAGTAGGAAAAATAGTTATTTACTGTTGCACTTGCTCAAATAAGCTCGTCCACATCACTTTATCTATTTTTTGGAGCATTATGGAGGAATTTTTGTTTTTCGACTTTGGAGAGCTATATTTTTTTAATGTCTCTTACATCAGACACTCTATTTTATTCCTATTTTATTAAAATATTTTTTCTTTTTTTGCCTTTCATATTCAATTCAAAAATAAATAAGAAGAAAAACATAAAAAACCAAATCTTAAGGAAACTATATAATGACTTCTTAAATATAAAAGAGATACTATAGTATTAACAATATAGGGAGGTCGTTAAGAAAGACTGATAACATATATGAAGGAATTACTTCTCAAAATAGGTAAAGAAGAATGAAAAGGAGGCTAATGTGGATGTTGTAATACCTTGAATTACGCATTTCGAGAAATAGTCTACTTCTTTTAAGAAAATAGAGAAATAATGTAAAATGCAGTCACCAAATGTGTTTACCAGGATTTTACTTATCTACACGGTGGTTAATGCGACACAAGACTAAAAAATATTCGAGGGTTGCGGTTTAATGTAACGCATGTGATGAATGTGATTTAGTGAATAAATGTATCGTACAATATCTCTTAAAAATAATACAAACTTTATTTACTTTATATTTAACTTTTACAATTCCCTTCATTATATCTGTTTGACGGAGTAATGCTGGAATATTATATCATCTTTTGTTGGAAGAGCTGTTGCATTTTCTAGGCGAACGCTCTAACTTGCTCTTGTACGTTTCAGAACTGTTGCAAGTTGACCCTACAGTTCTCAGTTCAAACCTCTTGTGATGGCTCATTGTGATGGTTTGCGACGGGAAGGGCACCATCATTGTTCTAACCCGCCGCATCGCGAATGTTCTTGTTCGCTATGTTGATCATTGACCGAGTTTGAACCATCAAACGTATTATCAATGAGAAAAGTGAGACTTCTCTTTGGGAATGTCAAGGTGACAATCATTTCCCTAGATGACACCAATTGATAATGCGCTTGATGTTGGCCCCTGAATAAAGGATTTGTAGCAAAACTAGGACAGCTGTGTAGTGTCAGCCAACACCCCTCCGATGTCTAAGTCAGAGACTATTTATTTATGAAAGCAGATGAATATACTCAAAATTAAGTAAAATGATATTGCCGTACATTTTTTCATATCAAACCATGTTTTTATATTTCTTTAGATCTTCGAATCCTACATGCAGTTTATTTCTCACGAATTAGGATAAGATGTTGGTGGCGTGACCGACTAGGAATTCAAGAATCCTTATCTTAGAGCAAGGACAAGCCTAATCCAATCTGGTTTGCCATCTATATGGTGCATTCAATTGGAGTACTCTTCTTGTTACAAGTGTTCTAGCCGAATTGAGATCCCTTGTGAATAAAAGTGGTCCACTCATACTAGCCAACCTAAAGTCAATTGGCGAAACAGAGAAACCACAATAGTTCGTGAGGACTAAGACAGTTCTGACTAAGGTGCCAAGCAAATTATGAAACGATGAGTTGGTTGGGCCTGCTCAATCGACGATTCTATACCCATTAGGACTATACAATAGTTACATGTTCTAAAAAATCGTATAATTTGTGATAAGCATTTCAAGATTCAATATTTTTAGAAGTAAAATTGATATGTATCTATAAATGTATTTTTTGTTGACATAATTTTACAACGCGCATACGAATCAATATGTATCATACGATTCGATATTTATACAAGTACAATTGATAAGTATCTCTAAATACATCTTATATTTAAGTAATATTCTTGTAATATCCCCACAATTTATGATGTAATACACCTTACTTTAAAGATATCATATAAATGAAAATGTGAAGTTTATATCATTAAAGGGAAGCCAAAAATCAGTAGGTTAGGCGATGGGCATGGTGTATAGATACGAGAAGCACTGATCGAAAGTATGGTCCAATGGCGTCCAACCAAGGAGATTTCAATTGTGACAAGTTTTGTTCAAAACAAACTTCGTGGGGCGAGGCCGAAAAATAGGAAAGTAAGTCCAAAGCCAGAACTGCAAAAGCCATAGGGGTCCTGAACAACCAGACAAACAATTATCTAAAAGCTCTTTTAATCTTCGACATAGATGAGCAAGCACAAGAGGAGCTAGGACCAATTGATGGCTTGCAACAAGTGCCTTAGCCAACTCAGTAAAATTCTTGGTGACCTTGTTGGACCGCACATAGAAGATAAACTTATTTAGCTAGTAAATGAGGAATGTCACATGTTCTTCATTCGAGATAGGTTTAGAACCCGTTTTTCGGTAATATTCCATAAAGAACTTAAAAGTAAGTTCTTTCTTACCCCCTGCATAGGAGAATTCTATTTGAGGGCAAGTCAATTGGGCATTGGGCTCCTCACCATGGTGATGGAGGCCAATAAGGAAGCAAATATCTTGGAGAGTAGGGGAGAGCATTCCACAACGGAACATAAGGGTATTGACAGAAGGAAACCAAAACAGAGCAACAGAGTAGATAGCCGCATTATCTATGGGAATAAAACCCCTACTTAACATTAGAGCATCATAAATACCCAATCATTTCTAAAGAACACGATGGATAGCTACCAGACGATCTAACCACTGATCGTATTTTGAAGAAGCAGATGGCCATAACCGGAAGGGCTTAGTTGAGATATAGCGATTCCAACCAGGCTCAAAAGAATGGAAAGGGAGCTTACCTTCAAACATAGGATAGAACTTAACAACATAGTTTGGAACTAACCTGGAGAAGTAAGGGCCCAAACCAAATAGATTATCCTGAGTTTGGAAACCAAAGACAGTGACGAGGATGGTATGATCGATGGAGGCTTGGTTTTCTTGTAACAGCATTTGGAGTTGTTTCCCAAGACTATCTGAAGCTTCAGAAGGAGCATTTGAACAGTGAGTCGTAGAATAGCGTATCAGTAATGGGCAACGAAGAAGTGGCAAACCCTAGAACGTATAGGCGTTGAAAAAAGGTGATAAGCACAAGGTAGTTATGGTGCGATAAGAAGTCCAATCAAGGTAAAAAAGGGCAGTTGCTTTTAGATAAGCGTGCATGAGGCTTTTGGTATATCCAAACTCCAAATTTTTAGTCATAAATTAGGAGTTTGAGAAGGGCAGTATTGTGACCAAAAAAGAAAATTAAGATGGGCCCAGTGAAAATTAGTAAAGATTTTTATTCTGGAATTGACCAAGTAAAAGAAGTGGGGTTTAAGAATAATCAGTTTATAATATTATGGAGGCACATGTTTAAATGAATAAAACACTACCAGTAATGTTGTGAGTGGGTGGACACATGGCAAAGAGCTTTCCTCGCAGGAGTGGATCAAGATAAGGGGCTAAAAAGGAAGAAGTTGTTACCAACGGCTAGTAGGCTAAATGAAAGTCTAAATATAAAGGCATGTCGTATTGAGCGAAAATCCAACACCAACCAACATTTACAAATATATCAATTAACTATTCAGCTTTATCATTTTCAAGCTATTCAACTTTTATCATTTCCTTTACTTTCAATTAGTTAAGGTTAAATTTATTTTGTTTTGTTTTGAGTATCACATCTACTTATCTAAGTAGAAGAAACATCCATGGTTTAATTTAATTGTTTTCCCAGTCATTCAATATTATTCTAGTCCATTTAATTTCGTATTTAGCTTAGTTAATTTTTATTTGAAATTAGAAATCCTCTTAATTAAAGCAAAACTTGAACCACCTTGTCCTCAACTTTCCTCAGGCGGCCGTACACAACCCCTGAGGAAGTCAGATTTGTGGCGCAACATCATCATCACTTGGAGCAATCCTAACTCTAGGTACGCCCTCGCTCTCACGTCCTAACATGTGTCAATTATTGTAAGTGTATACTCATTTGATTGCACGTGTATAATTTTAAGAAGCAACAGTATGCTACACATATTCAGATATCAAGCATAAAAAAAAAAAAAAAAGGTCGGACAAACAATACATAACCTGTGTTAGATAACCTTGAAAGTAGTTGGACTTAATAAGCAACCAAATTAGTTAACAACAGAGTAGAGAATAGTTAATTTAATGTCCCCATGGCCATTTCAATTCTCGACTTTACTCGCTCCATTCTCGTCCCTAATAATTCTTCTCCAGAACCAATGTTCCCTCCACACTCTATCCACCTGCTCAATCGGGACATTCTTCATCTCCGGCAAAAACAAGTAAACAAACACGGTCATCACCGCCACCCACCCTCCGAAAAAGAAGAAAATACAGGATTTAAAATGGCATAACATGGCCAAAAAAGTCTGAGCAACAATAAAAGTGAACAAAAAATTGACAGCCACATTGATACTTTGTCCCGCCGAACGTATCTCCAATGGAAAAATTTCACTCGGAATTAACCATCCCAAAGGACCCCACGACCAACCGAAGCCTGCAACATAAATAGAGATCAAAATAAGGACCAAAATGGCATACCCTTTGGTAACCCCTCCATGGTCCCCCAGCTGAGCTGCTAATATCCCTCCAATCGCTACTTGTGACACCAACATTTGAATCCCCCCAACGGTAAGTAGAACTCTCCGGCCAAGCTTATCAACTATCAACATGGATATGAACGTTGATCCAGTACCAACGACTCCAGTCACAACTGCAGACATCAGCGAAGCGCTCTCGCCTATACCCATTGTCCGGAAAACAATGGGCGCATAGAACGCAATCACGTTGATTCCCGTAACTTGTTGAAAGAAGGGTATAGCTATTGCCATGACTAATTGAGGCCTGTACTTTTTTTGAATGATTGTTTTGAAAGGGTGTTTAATGGTTTTGGATATTTGGCTTGCTTTAATGAGGTCGTCTAGTTCGGATTGGACATCTTCGGTGCCTCTGATCCGTTGTAGCATTGATTTTGCTTTTTCGTGATTGTTATTTGTTTGGATTAGGCTGTTGGGTGTTTCTGGGAGGAAGAGGGCACCCAGAGTTAGGATTGAAGCGGGGAGTGCGGCCATGGCTAGGGAGATTCTCCAACCCCATCCACCTTTGATCTTTTGGGTTCCATAGTTGATGAGGTTTGCCGAGAGAGCTCTGATGCCGACGCTGAATTGGAAGCCATTGTTGATTGCTCCTCTGTATCTTGGTGGAGCCATTTCTGAGAGATATAGTGGGACTGCCTGCAATCAATATCACATGATAACTAGGAATGAAATGAAAAGAAAGAATTAATTGGTAAATAACTGAATATTTACTTTGGTGCATATACGATTCCGAACATATTTGTGTTTAGATCTGTGTGTCAGAGTTTGTATATGCAGCATGGCTCAATTAAAAAAAAAAATCAATTGACAATAATCAATGAAAAAAATTGGATTGTTTGATTTTCTCGAGCCTTGTCTTGATAATGGAGTTCTAAGTTTTGATTGAAGTTGATATTGATAACCCATATATTCACTTCTCCAAGTTGTATTTGTAAGATATATGTATTGTTTATATATTTTGTGTTTTAATATTTGTCTATTTAATCTCATCTGTAAAAGGAGATTACATGGCAAAAAAAATTAATAATAATAAGTTCAAAAGAGGAGGAGGATGTAGAAGAAAGGCCAAAAAATGCTAATCACCATAACCAACTAAACCCTCTTCTTAGGATAAGGTGAAATCATAGCTAAGTAATCTTCAATTTTACTCTCTTGTATTTAATTTATCATGTGATTTAATAGATTTTATTTAATGATTATATTATTTCAGCTCATTCAAGTAACTTTATGATATTAAATTAATGAATAGATTTCCAGTTTCCGTGATAATAAGAATGTGATTCACGTCTTTTGTGTTTATTAGTGGGATGAATCATACTTAAAATAATCCTAAAAATAATGAATCTGTTAAAATAAAAATAAAAGAATAAAAAGAAGCAAATTTTTTATTAAAAAATAAAAAAAATAGGAAAAGGTAATAAAAAGTTAATAGCATATCAATTGTATACAACACATAACATTAATGCCTACTGGACTTTGTGGATGAGTGAGTGAGTACTTAACTATTGGATTACTAACAATTAATGGAGGTGAAACCTTCTTCTTCTTCTTCTTCTTCTTCTTCTTCTTCTTCTTCTTCTTCTTCTTCTTTTTTTTTTTTTTAATGTTTATCTAAGTTCAGACTTTGAAGATTCATCCCTCATTTCTACTATTATCTTCTTAGGATTATTATGGAGTTTAATCATTTCTTTTCAACTATTTTCGAACCGGACCAACATAGTATATAAAATTACGTAGGACACTCCTGACTTGTTGGCACATTTCAGAACAAACCCACTAAACCAACTTTTCAGGCCGGCCTAATGGCGGACAATGCTTCAAAATTTATACATAGGTTCTAAATCAATCTTTTTCAAAGAAATTTTTAGGGACTCCGAGTCTCCTGTCCCTGTGGATTTGGGGAGATTTTAATGCAGTTTCATGTAGTGCAAATAAAACAATATAGTTTTGTTAATTTTGCTCTCGAAACTACATCGTATGCATTTTGATATCGATTTGTGTGATAAGTCAGTTTGAAAGACAAAATGGATCATACTATGTCGTTTTGTCTGCATTACAAATGCACTACAGAGAACTACACTACAGCTATCCTAAATCAGTTTTGGCCCCTTACTGGTTCCGCCCCGTTTGGAACTTATATGTATTTCTGGAAAAACACACAGAATCCAACAAAAGAGAAAAAGAAAGCGAAGAAAACGGAAGCAATTGGAAAGTGCAATAATACCTGATTTGCAAATCCAACCCCGACACCGAGCAAGACGCGGCCAAATATGAGCATGTAGACATTAAAAGCTGCACCACCGAGGGCTGCCCCTGCGAGGAATGCAGCTCCTCCCACAAGGATTGAAGGCCTGCGGCCGAAGAGTTTGGTGACAGGTGAGGCAAATAAGGAAGCAATTAGGCCAGCCACATAGAGGGAGGATGTGAATGAAGTCAACAATTGGCTGTCGAATTTGCAGTAGCTACTAATCTTGGTGTCTTGTTTCATTTTTGTGTACACCTCTGGGAAGAATTTCTTCAGAAATGGCTCCATTGAGGTCACCCCACCTTCACAATTATGTAATTAGGCCCATGCTTTTTTCACAGCCATCATTAATATGTCTTGTACAAGGGATGTGGGCTGGAGAATCCTCTCACTTGAATCTACCACTTGTGTTTTCCTTCTCAGTTATGTTTTTCATTCTCACTTATGCTTTCACAGATGATGATAAATGACTTGTGCGTCAGGAACATAATCATGGATAGGAGGGACTTGGAGTCTTACTGTGCATTACAAACAACAAGTCGTTTTGACGCACAAAAAATATTTTATGTTACTATATTTTTTTTAATGTCCGCCAACCCAACATTTAAAATTCTGCAGGGACAGAGTCAGCAAATCAAACTATGCAACATCATGGAGATGCGAAGGACTTAAATAAGAGAAAACTAAAAATTTTGGGAAATAAAAAAAAAAAGCCCAAAAGTCGTACGCTAAACAGAGGCTAAAACTTGCACACGATCCAACAGATCTGGTGATCCTGGTACCATTTATGGATTCAATCAAAGTAAAGGAATTTAAATTCTGCCAAAATACAATTGAAATATTATCCTTTGGAAAATTTAAGTGCTCCCTGACTTGTTGAAGATTCTTGGTATATAATAAGATTGAAGAAAGCAAATATAAGTGAAGGTGTGGTTGAAGAAAGTGTAGAGACCTGAAATCCCAATATCGTAGCCGAAGATAACTCCTCCCATGGCGGCCATCATGCAAGATAACACTGCAAACCATGTCATCCTGCCATTGTAGTCCCCTGCACCTTCACTCCCTATTGCTATTCCAATTGCCATGTATGCTGCTGGAAAGGAAGAGAGAGAGAGAGAGAGAGAGAGAGAGTGAGAAACTTCAAAGCTGAAAATGAAAGGGAGACTGGGCAGTCCAACTTGACTGCTAAGATCAGCACGCGTATAGTGTTTGTGGCATAAATCCAAAAATGTCTCAATATTTTTTTTGGCCCTTTTGGGTAGCATGTGGGTTGAATAATTTTTGTTTTTTCCAAGCTCAGTATACAGTTTAGACCGGTTAATCTGAGAGACCAATCCCTTTGTCTCTTAATAAAAGGTCTCATTGTAATTAAGGTGCGTCGCAACAATTGATAGCAAGCTGATGAGAATTGAATCTCCAAACTACAGATTTCTCGAGGCCTCTATGGTGCTGAATAATTGAGTTGGAAGCTTTGTAGTATTATTAAAGGGTTCACTATCAAACATAATTAAATAGAATCAAACATGAGAAATCAAAACTAAAACAATTCCTGTACTATTACTACAAAAACTTCGAGCCAATATGCTTAGCGGGAGAGAGGTCTTAGGGGTCGGCGGGCCTCGGCCTCACCTAAAAAAAAATATTTCCACGATTTCATTTTCATACTTTTGTTTTTACTCAAAAATACATCAAATTTTATTCATAGTTTATAATTTTGAATTTTACCAAGTCTTGTGGATTTTGAGATACGCACATCATGGTTTTTATTAGGGTTACATTGTCTCCTTTTTAGCTATCATAGTTTTGTTGGAAAAAATTATTTGTGTGGCTACTTTGCAGCTAAATTAAAGTGACTCCTACACGACAGTTGTGACCGATTTTCGGTGTTCGATACTTTCTCATATTGAGAGATTAACACCGCGCAAAGAATTTGACAAAATCATTTAAGGAGTGAAAGAAATTTGTCATCCAAGTTGATGTTTGAAGAAGGGAAAATAGGGGTTCAAAATCTTGTCCTACATTGGAAAAATACTGGGAACAAGTTGGGTATATAAAAGCAAAATTTTGATGAAGGCTTGGCCTTTTGATTCATACAAATTTTGTGAGCGCACACTGTATTGCGGCTATTGCCATTTTGACCACACACGCCCGTTGCTGCTGCCGCAGGCCAGCCTTGGGCTCGGGTCGTGGGTTCAAGCCCAGTTCATGTTTTTTGGCCAAAAAATTAGACTTTATTTTATTTTTTGGATAGTTCTATAACGAACTGGTGCAATCCAAAGTCCTAGCAACCCAAACAGTCCTAGCAAAATTGGACTCTTGCGACAGAAACTGTTCTTTACCGAATAGTTACGGACGAAATTTTTCACCTCTGAAATGCTACGAGTGAAACCCTTCGCCGCTGAACTATTGTGACTAGAGCCTTTTCGCATCCGAATAGCTATGTTCGGTGGCCGTTTGCCAGTTCTGAACAAGAGCGTAAAAGCCTATGTAAACAGCCCCTGGTAATCATTTTTATTCATTCAATTACATCAACAAACACCACAGCACACATCACTTGTTCATTTGGAGAGTCCAGAGAGCTTTGCCCAATTTTCCTTCGCAGTGCACATTGCAAAGTGCTTCGACAGTGCATGAAAAGATCGTTTTATCTTAGGAGGCAGGTGTACGAAACTGTGAGCACCAGTGCAGGGGCAAAATCTAATTTAAGGAAAAAGTGTTCTTCGCTGGCCTCGATCTGTTTTTTACTTCGTTTCGTGTTCTGATTTCGGTATTCTGTAAGTCCAACCGCAATACATTTTATCTCTGTCTCTTTGCAGTTTTTGGTATTTTACAATCAATTGCTTTGTGTTATTGGTCACCATTTTTCCAAAAAATAATTTTCGCAGTACATTGTTTCCATAGTCTTTTCACAACATAATTGTGTTTTTCTGTGATTAGGTAAACAACAATCTTAAAGCAAATTTTCTGTTTGTTTGTAATTTGGACAAAACAAAATATATATGTACAATACACACAGTTTTTTTTAAATTTCTTTTGTGATATTTGTGTACCAAATCTTTTCAAACAATGCATGACCTGGAAATTACAAAGTATACAGTTTGTTCATTATAAACAGTTTGTTGCGTTTGTTTTCATATAAGTTGTGTTCCCAAGTTTGGTGTTCCTCTTTTGCAAAATAAGTACCGTAGTGGAAACTAAAAAGTGTGTTGATTGTCTAACATTCCTATACAATTGTAAGTGTTCTTAAAATTTTGTATTATTTGTATTTTATTGTAGTATTGTAGTTGTTGGTGAAATGGCTGAAACCAGCAAAGACAAGGGTAATGATGCAAATGTAACCCCTCCCAAACCCAGTTGTTACTAGTGTGGTGTATGTCGCCCAAATTCCAATAGTCTCCGCTATGCGCAATCTTACTGCGAGTCACATAGAGAAATCGAAAAAATTCAATGGGACCGAGTTTAAAAGGTGACAACATAAAATGTTATTCTATCTTACCACCTTAAACTTGGCCCCCAGCCTTGAACAAAAATGAAACTGACCGTCAAGTGGTTGCGATAGTGGATGCGTGGAAGCATTTCGATTTCTGGCAAGGAATTATATTCTCAATAGTTTGGACAACACATTGAAAAATGTGTATTGTTCAATGCAAACAGCTAAGTAGTTGTGGAAATCTGTCGACAAAAAGTACAAAACAGAGAATGCTGGTACAAAAACGTTTGTGGTGGGCCAATTCCTCGAGTACTTGATGGTGGATTCAAAGGTTGTGATTTTTCAAGTTCAAGACTTCATTTAATTTTGCATGAAATTCATGCAAAGTGAATCGCATTTAGTGAATCCTTCTAGGTGGCAGCTTTAATTGAAAAACTATCGTTGTGGTAGGCTAGATATGCATTACTATGGGTCGTTGGCCCACGATCATGATCGGCTCATTTGTGCTCGGCTCGAGCTGGGTCAGGCCCACAGATGGCTCTATCGTCATTAGGCTGAGGGGTTCGACAAGGTCACTTGTCGTGCCTCGGTCTATGCCGAGCGCATGACATGCCAGGTTTGGCCAAACCTCCACTTGATCGGCACTTATCACCATGTTCAAGATCTCTCAAGACCAACCTCCGATCATTCTGTGGAGGAAAACTCCCCACGTTGCAGGCAATTGCTTGGGAAGACATGGGGCAGGAGCATTTACAGGACATACGAACGTGCCTGTCTTATCCGCGCAGATGTTGAACACGAGGCGAAAGCGTCGTGATTTCTAGACCATGACGCGGCATCCTCGGCCGAAGTCTTAGGCAAGCTGTTGGGTTCATTCTATAAATACATCAAGGGCACTCAAACCTCCGGTACACATTGATCACTCAAGCTTTCAAGTTGCTTTCACTTTTTTTCAAGAGCTAACTTGATCGTTGGAGTGTCTGTCAGAGACTCAATTCCGGTCATCAGCACTAGTGTCTGAATTGTTTTGCAGCTTAGATGGGCAACTAGAATTTAAACGAGAAGTTTGTGGATGGATTCATGCTCTACATTTTGGCAACCACAGTAGGAGATCCACTTTACATCTCACTTTAACGATACATTTCCCTCTAAAAACCCTTCTTATGAAATGATAAAAATAACCAATCAAAAAATTAACCACATAGATCCCAGTTGAATTGGGAAGATGGTTGTGGGTGTTGGATCAGTGACCCAGCAACCCCGCTGATGACTCTGCCTCTAGAGCCACATATCGAGCTCCATGATTAGACATACGTCAAGCGCCTGGAGGCTCAACTAGTAGAGAAGAACCAACTCTTTCAGCTGATAAGCGAGGAGGTTGGATAGCTAAAGGTGGCAATCCAACCACTTGAAAATGGAGAAACCTCCCAAAATGGGAGACATCAAAGACACTGCAGAACTCCCTCGCCTGAAAAAGGGGCCACAGAGCACAAAAGAAGCGTCCAACCTTGGAATGGCTCGGCGACAATGGCAAGGCCGAGAATCGTGAGGGACCAAGGGTGTGTCTACTCTCCCCCTCCCAAGCAGCGTTCAAGCAATGGGCGCCGAGTTCATCGTCTCTCTCTCTCTCTCCCCCTCCCTCCCTCCCTCCTCCTATTTTATCCAGTTCTCTTCATAGTTTATTTGCCTCTCTCCTCAAACCCATATTTATCAATCTGCCAATAAAACTTTGTAGTTATGTACCTTGAAACTTTAATTTAGAACCTAAATCTTGATGCTCATCATGGATCTAGACTTCTTTTCAGGGTGACCGTTAAACCATGGTTGACAAACAAGGCGGAGGCGGAGTCCTAGGTGTAGGCGTATGCGGGGGCTGGCTATGGGTGACTGATTTGGATTTTTACAGAGAAAGTGTGGGATGTGAAATCCAAATATTGATGAAAGAGATAAGAAAGTAAAATGGAGTGAAGAAGATAGACTAATTGATTTGAATTCTAGAGAGATTGATGAATGCAAAGATGGAGTAACGAGACTAATGGAAGAGGAGAGATATAAAAGAATACGTGTTGAAAGAAGAGAGGAGATAGCACAATAATGGTTTGTTTGTAAGCAGTCAAAATTTTAGAAAGAATATAGCAGATATAGTAAGAATGATGATATAGTAAAAAGAGAAATTTATTATAGAAGAGTGAATAGTTATTGATAATACCTCTAATAGTCCCTCCTCGAAGAGCTGACCTACAAGAAAACTTAGACACCGATGCAGTGCCAGCCAATACCGCTCTGATGCCTAAGTCAAATCGTGTAATATTTTGAAAGAAGAGAACAAGACGAAAAAAGATAATATGAATGGTAGATTGTACCTGTCTATCCGTTTTTGGTGCACCTTGTATCTCTTTAAGTCCTCCTTAGGGTCTACTTCTATGGGCCATGAAAAGGTCATTGCCTCTGGCTGTTTAGGAGTCTCTATCCCTTAAGATTTGCACGCGAGGCACTGAGTCCCTATTAGGAGTCTTCCTTCATTAACCCTTGTCTCAGCCGACCTAGGTCCCTATTTGGATAAAAAAGGAACCCGCTTTCTCCAAACGAGAAGCATAGTGGATGAGTAGCGGCTTAGACCGAGTAACCGAAGAGATCGAACGAGACGAGCAAAGAAGACCTCCACCCCAAAGAGACATAAACAGAGAGACTGAACATTAGAATTGTCCTTTCAGTTAACGTGTGCGTGGATCCATAACATTCCTTCGTGGCATTAACAATTTCCTTCGGGGAAGCAAATGCCTAACTAATTCAAAGCATTTGTCTCTTCCTTTTTGTCTCCTATTTACCCCCTTTCTTTTGCTTCTTTGATTCTGTCTCCACCCCAAACAGCTTACAATTATTTGTCAACATAGACGTGTTATTGACCAAACAAGCACTATATAGGAAGACTATCACTTAAAACGACCTGTCAAAATTCACAATTTACGGTTTGGTGACACGAATCTGATCTAAGATTTAAATAATATAAAAATTGAAGCACACAATTTACTCTTTAATTCATGCAAATATAGCAATTGTTGCATTTTAAATATGACCACTTTTACCTCTTCTTTTGAAAAAAGCAAAATTTTGACAATTCATACATCAACTCAAATTTTGACAAGTCAATATCAATTTATTTAATTCTTGTATCATCTGAATCATAAATCACAGCAGAGATCGAAGTCCACAGCAAATTTCTTACCTACTAAAACATACTTTGATTTTATATTTGCAATAAACCTTCAATATAATTACGCATATAAATATAATTCCGGGTATCTAAAGAAACGGTTAGGCTTTCTTGAGAGCAGCCCAGCCTAACGCAGTATTTCTTCTGATACCACAGAAAATTTTAAATTAAAAAAAAAAAAAGATGCAAGAGACAAATTTCATGAGCTCAATAAGTAGAGCATCCCTGCAAAAGCTGAGAACCATCTTATATTGATAATTACATGATCAAATAAAAAAAAATTCAAGAGCAATCTCAACAAATATTTACTGTGTATTTTTTCGAGAACGTACTTTTATCTCTGAGTTACAGATTTACAATCGACTTGACTAAGTTGACTTGCTCCGGACATGTTCTACTCTACAACGTAAAACGGTGGCATGTAGAAACATTTGGATGGTCTCCACAATCAATGTTTTCGAATGGAACAGAAAACAATCCTTTCCAAAGCCTGAAAAGAAAGGTATGATCACATTCCCCCTTCGAAGTTAGTTTGGGTATATGTTGTTCTTCAGAGCTAATTTGACCACATTTCAACACACGAATCATTTCAAAGTGTCAGGTGCCTCCAACAACAAAGGGGAAAGGAAATCAACTCCCACTTTCAATACAGATCAAACAGAGCAAGTATCAACTCCAAGGTAGCAAGAGAATTTTAACTCCTGAATGGAATAAGAGTTCTCTTGTCGCTTTATCGAAGAGAAGTGCTCTGAATGTTTGAGTTTGGTGACGTGAAATAAAGCTATCTGATACAGATACAACACAACTGATCTGCAGGCACCTAGCAGTTCGTAACTTGTTAAGATTGAGACTTTTCACGCATTTTTGCTCGAGCAAAAAACACTCCTGCCACCAGACCTACAAAAATGCAGTCGGAGGTTATTGCTTCTGGAAGAAAGTAGTTTTCTTGGACAACACAAAGGGCCATAGGGTTTGCAAAAGCAAGGAAGTCTTTTCTCAATAGCTGCTCCCAAAAACGAAGTGGAGGAAGCTTACCAAATAATATGCTTGCGGAGTTCTCTAGACTCGTGGGGACATTGAACAAAAGGATACCGGCAACAGAGAGGGGTATTTTGTTAAGTGATCCCACAAGGCTGCAAACAATTGCCAACAAACACAAGCATTTACAAATATAGTCCCCTGAGAAAATCAAAACAGCGTTCAATACTATAATGCATCCACAAACATTGTTACAGCGTACAAGTTTGACATAAACCACCAACCTAGACTATAGGGTGGCAAAATTAGACACTAGTGCCTCAGAAACTCAATTTATATAAACTTAGCATCACACATTAGGAAAAACCTAAACCTAAGGCTATGACACATGCCGTCCTGGATCACAAATGTTGAGGAATGTGGATCCTGAGTGTACTGCTCACCAAGCTCTGCATGACTTTTGTACGTTACACAGACGGTAACTCTAATTTCTATATAACAAGATAGGGAAGTATCCCTACAAAGAATATTATTTTTCTTAAAAATCTCAACCATTCATTCTACACATCTAACGGCCTAAAATATCTCTCCCAAACTAACTTTTGAATCGCATTTTAGTAAATACTTAATATTTTTCATGACAAAAATCTAGATAGCAGTGTTGGAAAGTATCTACAAATAATATTCATATTTTTACAAATCTCAATCCTTCATTCTACACATCCAAGTATCTAACAGTCCAAAAATATATTTCTCACTTGTTACCTTTTGAATGAAATTTTAAGAAATACTTACCATATTTTTAAAAATCAAACTCTTTTCTTCTCCACATCTAACCGTCTAAAAAATTACTCTCAAAAATTAACTTTTGAATGACTTCTTAATAAATACTTATTTTTTTCTTATAAATCATAACCGTTCATTCTACTCATTTAACAATATAAAATTATCACTCAAAACTAACTTCTCAATAGTGTTTTTATAAATACTTAACATTTTTATTTCAAAAATAGAGCACATTTTTTACCATTCAAAATACACGGACACAAACGAACTTTTTAGATAGTTGATGCTGCGAACACAAACTAACTTTTTTGATAGTTGATGGCTGGGATTAAATTACATTTAGCTTCTCCAATCACCGATAAAAATTGTCAACCTTGCTTTTGACTTCATTAATAGATCCCAGCCATTAGATTTTCCAAAAGAGCTAGATTTACTGTGTCTAACAGGCGAGTGATTATTTAGTGGTCTTTAGGCACCGTCACATGGTGTTCAAAGACCTCCAGCATTCTTTATCATCGCACATTCACGTAAATGTTATAACATAGTCTTGAATCCTACGTGAATGTGTAGTGATAAAAGTAAGTCGGGCACCATGTAGCTGTGTTCTTGGAGCACCTAACAATTTTCACTAATAAGGAGATAAACTTTAAACTTTATTTGTTTTAATGATCCAGATCATCCCACTAAAAGATTCGTGGATCAAATTATTACTCTACTTATTCTTTTTTGTTAATTGAAGATATAGTTGTCATCTTGAGAAATAGTCGAAATGCCTAACCAATAAAATAAATAACAAAATGAAACATTAAACTAATATCAAAGTGGAGTAACAGTTGGACGTCTTGAGTTCTATACTACCCAGTTGTTTGTTTACTGTATACATTTTTTGATGGTTAAAGTGTTGGCATTTAATGAAGGAAAGAGATATCACACCCGAATGTTCAAGTACATACGAATTGCTATGAAATTATAGTTTAAAACTCACTTTTACCTATTCCGTCTTGGAAAAGCGTTATGACAATGACAATGACAACGGATTTTGATTGATCAATTGGATGATGTAATACAATCTCTTTTAACATAGTTAAAAAATTGTTTAAATCTTATTTGAAACTTAATTTAAAGTTTTGATTTGTAAAAAGTCAGAACTAGAGCAATGCAATCCATTAGGTTTGCTGCATGCATTTGGGCACGGGTATTCGCTAGTAGATATCATATTGTAGGACAACTACGACGTCTTGTATTCTTCTTAATAATGGTGAAACAACCGCAGTGGATGTGGACATAGCACACATTGGGTGAACCAGGTAAATTTGATATGTTGTTTGTGCTATCGATTACTATATTTTCTGCATTTATATCCCCTAAATCTTGTCTTAATGTTCTACAATTCTTGAACAAATACTTGAATCCTAACCCAACTTTAAACATCCAACCAATCCAGTGCAATGTCAAACCTACGAGCAAGGGGCAAAGATCTACCAACTATTGCACCATATAGCTAGCTTGAAAATAAGCAACATAACAACTCACAATGTTTAGTTTCTTCAGAATATCACTAAATCTTACCTGTATGTAGTGGCCCCTGTTTGATGAAGAAACCACATTGAAGTGAAGCTGATTGCTAGACCCAAAAATCCACTTAATGTCATCACCAACCAGAAGGTAGGCATTCTTAGAAGTGGGCTGCCATTTATTGGGAAATACATAAGCATTTCATACGATAAGACAAGCAGAAGGCTGAAAGATGGCGAAGCACTTTTGAGTCTAATAATTCCAATAAAAGCAGTAAACTCAAGCAGCAGTCTACTATTATAGCCGTGTTTCCACATGGGTCGCAACGAAACTTCAGTAGAACGTAGCTAAACTCGTGTGATAATTGAAAAAAAAATTATGAGTATCAAAGAATACCAAAGAAATAAAACTATAAAATAGCGGCATTTGAAGAATAGCAGAGGCGGCGAATATAAGAGAGAAGATGTAACATGAAGAAGCCAAAAATAGTGTGTAACATATCACAAGTCCGAAAGTCCTATAACAGTAAGCAAAGCAGGCACTAATTGCAAAATCTACAAGCAACAAAACTCATGTGATACATCTACTTGTGTCCTTGCACTTTTATTTAAGAGCTGAAATATTCTTTTTCAAAAGATATAGCCTAGCTCTTCTAATACCTTATAGCCCAATGTGTCCAACTCACCCTTTACTTCTGGTTGGTCTTTCAGAAATTGTTTTCTCCAGTTACAATTTGAAAAGGTCCATCACTTGATGGCTAGACGGGCTCTTACCCAATCAAGATATAGTCAAAGAAAAGCAAAAAGATAGAGCACACCACAAAACTAGAGAAATTCCTGATAGGACACGGCGAAAGCATGAAGATACAAGTATTGCCATTGACTTGTTTCCTGCATTGCTAGTGGACTCAACGAGTTATCTTAGTACCAAAGGAGGGTGATCACAAACAAAGTAACCACCTGCTGAAAATGGGAGAAATGCTTATATTGACCTCCATTATGCTGTAAAACAGACGTAACAGATTACCTTGCACGTTTTCCCCTAATATGGCTTATAAAGGATCGGCTGAACATGCTGTATCGCACTATCTTGGCCATGAATTTTACTCCCTTCGAATTTTTTTCCGCAAAAAATTACAATTACAGTCCAAAAATACTGTAGGGGTTAGAGTAGGTTGCCAACAAATAGGGAACAAAGACGCTTCTTTTGCCCAACGGAATTAAGGAATAAATCCATCCATTAAGCTTACAGGAAGAGATGGCTCATACTTGACCTTCTTCCTGGCTCCGAGGATGACCATTGGTTCTTCAGAGCTTGGAGCTTCAATATCTGCTTGTGATGAGCATCTATTTGAGTCGATCATTTCCAAGATCTAATTCAAGTTTTTTCTTATGTAGTAGAAACGCCTTACAATCTAAAGTTTTATGCTCAAGGAAGAAATGTTTTTGGTGGATGTAGGACCTGGAAGACATCCAACGTCTCAAGATAGAGTACTACTGTAGATTTTGATTCTAATTTTGACCATTTTGGAGTATTCTAAATTAGTTAAATGCTTTTATTCCTTTCGTACGCTAAATGAGAAAGGCAGCTTATAGGGGATTTTGGCTCTACTCAAATCAACTTCATTGGTAAGAAGAATATTGAAAAAAGATAGATCTATTAAACTCAGTTTTTTACATACATAGAAACCAAATCCCATGTTCAGCTTCTGGAGGTCTTTTACAATTTAATAATTAAAATTTGTTGTTTCAGTTTTCTCTTTGTTTAGATAATTGCAAAACAGAGATAGCAGTTAAGCATGACAAATGTTCAGAAGCCAGTCTCTCATCATGCATGGAAGCAAATAATTGCATAAAGTGAAAGCAAATAGCATAGTTGCAAGCAAAAATGCAAAACTTGTCCACTAGTATCGGTTGACAAAAGTCTGCATAGACTACTATAACATAAGCTGTAGAATTGAAGACCTAATATCAAATAGTGATCGGAATTCAAAATCCGATCCATAATTCATACGAATCTATAAGTATCGCTTGACAAGCAGATCAAAGTAAATACTAATAAACAGAAGTTGAAAATTATCTTCCAATTTATCAAACGAAAAAAGAGAGAACATGCGTATACTGCATGTTTTTAGAATTCCTTTCTGTATCATTTAAATGACGCTAGTTAAGTTCATTAAAGTTATTTGACATTTAACTTAAACAAAAGAACACACAATCAACCAGTATATTATGTTTATTTGAATCCATATGTTTTACTTTCACAAAACAACGGAAGATAGATTTAGGAGACATTGATGCATCAGCTTACTTTTCCATGTCATCAAAAATTAGACCAGATAAGAAAGAAAGAACTCACGTTCTAGAAAGATAATCCACCTCATTAAAAACAAAAATGAGTATAATCCCTAAGGGCAAGGAGAGCGTGTTATTGAGCAAGACCATTGAAAACTCGCTCAAGTTTCCAGATCTTGTAACTTGCTTTGCTGTGTCCATGACCCTCCGTAGTGTTAACTGCAGCACAAAGATTTGAAAACTAAGAAGTCTTTTCACAACAAAGTTAAATAAGTTTTATAACATGGACCAGACAGAAGCTAAAAGTTACATCGAGACACTAATATTTACCGACTTTATACAATCCAGAAACATACTGCAGCTCTACTCATTGCATGAAGCCTAATATTGCAAACATAATGATAAAACCATTTCCTGCTCAAAACCGTCCATTTAGCCTAAACACACAAACACGTCCCAAAACCGAAAGGGGAAAGAAAAAAAAAAAGAGGAGAGACAGAACAATCTTAATTGCATTAAACTTTTCTGATTGATTTACACGCAAGGAAACCTGTAGTTCAAAAAAAAAACGGACATAACAAGACGCAAGGTCTCCAACAAGGCCTACCAATAATTAAGACACATTAGGTATCCCTTGCGTTATTTGGGGAATTACAGTTCCAGCATTAGGATAGAATATAGGATGGGGTTGGTCAAGACAGAAGCTGTTTCCCAATTCTGTTCTGCCAATGCTCCTCCTATCCCTTTTGGCTATCATGGAGGTGTTGTATCCATCTAACTTTTGTTCTGAGTGGTTTTTTAGAAACTCATTCAATCATTTCTATGTTCTGCAAAGTATATTTTACGCTTTGTCATTTTACTATGGCAATCATATCCACAAAAATCTTTGTTTGCTTATTGATGAACTCCTTGGATAGAAGTTACTACAGGGAGTAGATGTCTATGTCAGACCCTTTTATACCAAGTCTGGTTATTTGTGCATCTGCATCTGCATATTAGGTGCCAAAGTTTAAAACACCAATGTTTTCCCTTCATCAAGCCAAAAATACAACCATTTAAACAGCATGCAGTTATTTTCATACCCAAAACAAAGTGGCTGGTCAAGTGCTAAGGTGCTTCGATGCCTCACGAGTTTTGAACCAATTTAAGCATTGGGTAGCATCCCACAAAGAAAAACAAAAAACACAATATTTGAAATTGAGTAAATCAAAATGGTCTGAAGTGTTATCATTGAGGTGAATACACGACTAGCATATAGAAACAAAGAGCCCGAAGCTGCTTACAAAGGATCCATTGGGCTGGTTACCAAGTTGGCAAAAAAAAAAATATAAGGATCGGACTAATGACAAATGCAGACATATAGTTGATTCATTCAGTGATGTCATCAAACTCGATTCAGTATTACATGATTAAAGTGCCTGATAAATAACATAGAGAGCTTTACAAAATAATGTTGGATCGAAGATAAAACAACACAATCTATAGAAACTTAGTGGAATTAAGACTGTGAAGAGAGATTGTATTTGGATGAAAATAAATAAACATAGAACCGTAAAAGGAGGTCAATCAAGAAAGAAACAAATGTAAATCAGGGAATGCAATGAAGATACTCACAGAATATGACGCTGTCAAGAAGCAATTAATAATCTGCCATGCATAGCCAACTGCATGGAAAGATAGATCTGTAATCCCTCCAGAGATTGCAGATATAATCTGTGAAACAGAATGAAATGCAACCCTAATGAATACGCCTTTCTCGCAAATTTACGAAAATATGTCAATCGCATATAGCAGATAGCTTAGTGTATAGGGCTTCGGAGGGTACCACGAGGCTAATCTTTTAAAAAGCCCACCACATAAAATTTGAAGTATATACAAATGTATCTAATCACAGAAATTAGTGGCATGGGGTTGAAATAATGCCAATGCTCGATCCATATCAGACAATTTTTTTGGCATTAAGGATAAAACGTATAGCTGTTAACTTTACCATATTAGCCACGTAGTATCTTTCAAACTTTCAAAATCCAGATGACCAATCTTACAAGGACTCTTCCATTCCTCCCAGTGTTCTCACTGGATATGACAAGGATAACGGAATGAGATACGAGTCCAAACCCTATATCGAACTTTGCACTTGAATCCTATAATTTGTAATAGGATCCGCTGATAAAGATGATCACGTTTTCTAGCAAAGAAATACTTCAAGCCTCTCACCTGGATGGCAGGTAGAGATTCTCTCTTTACCAAGAAACCAATTTACATTCAAGCACATTACTAAGTAATGCAAAAATCTTATGCGGGGATATTATACATTATATGACATATTATGAGACTGATGCACTCTTATACCCCAAGATCAAGGGTTTACAAAGGTCTGACGCAAGATAAACTCATACACCAAACCCAATACTCATCATACCTGACTCCATGCACTGAAAGTATCCACCAGACTATCAGAGTCCGATTACAAAACATTGTGACAGCATCCTAGGGACCTCAGCTTCAGTCCTTTGGATATTAACTTCCCTAGTTGTGTCAATTACTAGGGATCATAAGGAATAGGGATGGCATTTTGATCCGATCCGATGGATATTCGAACCGTAACCGATTTTTTTCTCCGAACCGTAACCAAAATATTCCCCCCGGATACGGTTATGGAGGAGACAAATAAATATCTTCTCGTTTACGGTTATTGTTAAATATCCAAAAATAACCGAACGGATATCCATAACCCAACCCAACCCAACCCAACCCGAAACCAAACCGAACCATGTATATACATACATACATACATACATACATATATATATAAAACATAAAACTAAAACTAAAATTTCTATGATTTCACTTTGGGGTTGTATTCTATTGTTAAACTACTTTTCATTTCGTTGCATTGTTGATGGTTTAGTTACAGTTGGTGAATTTATTTCAATGGTAATGTAATGTGTTATTTGTAAGTTTCGTTTGCTGCCAAAATATGAATAGTAGTTCATTTTCTAAATATGAATAGGAATTCATTTTTAAAAAAATTGCATTTGGATCGGATCGGGGCGGATTCAAATCGGATTCAAAAAAATTACGAATATCCATTTGGTTCGGGGATTAACAAATATCTGATGGATACGGTTATGGTACACCGATTTGAATAACCGATGGATATCAGACTGGTTACAGTTATCGGTTAGCATTCGGATATTAGATACAGCATAGTTATTTAAGGCGCGAGGCGCAAAGGATTCAGATACAGCATAGTTATTTAAGGCGCGAGGCGCAAAGGTTTCTTGGTGCCTAGGAGCGAGGCAAGACGAGACGAGGCGAGACGAGACGAGGCGAGGCGAGGGGAGGGCTTTTTTGAAGCAAGATGCACCTAAACGAGAAAAAATAACAATATATATATATATATATACAAAATAACAACATATATATATATATATACACACATATACATATACATATATGTGTGTGTGTGTGCGCGCGCGCGCGCATGAGAGAGAAAATACAAAATGATAAGTGCATATAAGTAAAATAAATAGAATAATAAGACATAATAAGATATGGGTCCACCCACTGAAACTTCCATTAGGAATAAGACATAATAAGATATGTATCACAAAGGCCAAAACAACCCAATAGTTGTATATGTGTGTGTGTATAAACACAATAACTTAATCGTATTATACAACAATATACAAGGTGTTACTTAGACAAATTGGGAATTTTGTCCTTTTGATGAGAGACAGAGAACGAGATAGAGTGAGTCAGTGAGAGTGAGAGTGAGAGAGAGAGAGAGAGAACGAGAGAGAGAGATCGGGACAAAGAGATAGATCGACGAAACATATCTGGTGGCTTGGTGAGATCATGATCATGAGAGAGTGAGAGGGAGGCATGATGTTTGTGATATGATCAACATGTACATCTTCCTTTTTACTAATTTTTTTAATTTAAATAAGACGCATTTTTTCGTCAAGGCGCAATAAAGTGCGCGTCTTATTAAAAGAGCCTCAACTAGCCCTAGTCAAGGCACTGGACCTGAACCTTGGTGAGCCTCGAGGCTAGTCTCGCCTTTAATAACTATGAGATACGGATATCCTAATATCCGATCCGATCCGGTCCATTGCCATTCCTAATTAGGAAACATCCATATTTTCTCAAATTGTGCATGTTATAATGCCTATAAGCTTCACTAGGAGTAAGGTTTTGGCATTCAAAATCCATAATTATAAAAAAAATAGTAATAATAATAAACCAAGTGCCAAAACTAATTTTTCATCATTCAACTTACCATTAAGAATAAAGCAGCCCAGACTCTGTTGTCGTGGTGCTTATTGAAAAGATACATTTCCCCAACTGCAGTTATCACATTTGTAACGTTCTTCAGAACTGTGACCATAGCAACATTTATATATTTCAGACTGCAAACAAAAACAAATCGTATTACTCCGCTTGCTCTGACAAATTGAGATGCAGACATGCCAAAATAATTGAACATATCAAATATTAGTCTTCCCACATTAAGATAAGAATTCCTAATATAGGAAAACAGCAAATATAAAATTATGCTTCTCCCTCATCTTATTTAAACAAAAGTACTTGGCCCTGTCAAAATCCAGGCCTCACAACTACTGGCTCAGAGGGGCAAGGCCAATCAAACAAAAACAAAGAAAGAAAGATGCAGACACCATTCCAAATGTTTGTACAAAACAGTATGTCCACAAGTTACAGTTTCAAACAGTCAACTTCCACTGATATGTATGACAAGGTATATTCAGTTAAAAGGTCTGATGTCAAACATAAGTAAAGAAAAGGGACACTTGAGTTGATCGCAAATTTAAGTTCAAAACTAGTCACAATAGAGCCAAAGCAAGTACAGATATCAGTTGGCAAGAAACTGCAGCGACTTTGTAAGCTTTGTTTCATTATGACTCAACTAAAAAATTCTATCTACTCATTGTCAGGTGCAGGACTTGTATTTGGAGATACCTGTGTTGTGTTTGAACATGTCGTAGGGTCTAGAGTCCAGCAAGGATACAATGTGCAGGGGATTCTGACAGCATGGAGACTAGAAACCTGAAGCTTTTCTCATAAATAGAAGATTTAGTAGGAATACCAGGGAGAAGTCAGGTTGAGAGGGTCAGTAAAAATGGAGGAGGAACAGAAAAGTACATTGACGGGGAAGTAGAGAATTTCTAACTCTATGGAGAGTGGGATTCTTAAGTTTTCACCATAAATGGGAGATTTGGTGGGAACACCAGGGACAAGTTAGATGAGAGGGTTTGTAAAGATGTAGGGAAACAGAAGAACATCGATTGGAATGTAGGCCTGGCTTTGATGCTCATGAACGTTGGGACAAAGCAGGGAAGCACAGCTTGCTTTAGTCTTAGTCACACTATTATGTTAGTGCAAGGTTTTCATTGGTCTCATTTCGAGAATATCTATGATAATAATATTTGAGCCAAACCAAGTATTAATCACAGTATTCTACTCTTTCCTATGGTGCATGTGTGCGCGCGCGCGCTTCAGAGGTGTGTAGGTTTGAAACGGAAAAAAATTAGCATCGGAGCTTTTAGGCCTCAACCCCATAAGTGGGTATCAGAGCAAAAGAGAAAAAGGGGATATTGTGGTTTAATCTAGAAGAGAGAACAATCTGAAGTTGGTGCTGGTGGTTAGGGCAGGAACAAGTCATCAACAACCCAAAAAGCTGGCTGGCTTCTTGAACAAGCTGGTGGGGCTTGTTGTGAAATTTTGACAGTACAAAAGTAGTACATGCATATATGTAAGCGACTTAAGAGGTAGGTGAAAAAGCACGTAAATTGGTACATAGATGTGCAAAAACAGAATAGACAAGCAGATTGAAAGAATCAAATTGTCCATAATTCCAACCAGAAGAGAGCAACAGCAGTTAAAAGTTTTCAAGGAGGCTCTATAAAAACAGATAAAGTGGTGTGCACCATATACACAGCGGGTCTGGTACTCTTTCAATTTAGTTTGTGGGAGCACTTTCTCCAGGCACTCAAGCAGGAGAGATGGAGCCACGAGAGACACCATAGGCGAGTGGATGAGGGTGCCATAGTGCGGAGGAACTATCAATGCTAGTTTAAGTGCAAGGAATCAATGGGAAGCAACACAAACCAATGTTGATGCTAGTTATCTTCCAAATGATTAGCCAACATCAAGCCAAAGTGAAAGAATGTGGGGGCATGGCTTGTATTGCAGGGACCAATAGAATTAGTGGGTTGCACAAATAGTTGAGGCAAGTCAAGCATTCAAAACTTACTACAGGAACTAGTTCGTGTAGATTACAACTAATGTCTGATGTCTAGGATTTAATTTCCCTATAGAATAGGAAGCTCGTGGGAGGTGTATACTGATGTAGAGTAGGAACCAAAAATAAAAAATACTAGAGAAAATGAAACTAGTGTAGCATTAAGACTCACAAACACTGGAAGTGGCAGGGAAGCACAGAATTGCTTCATATTCAATTACCATCGCACGGGGAAATATCAATTATATTTAGGGGTCGAGAATTGCTGTCGCAGTTTGGGGTAGTTTTGGTCTCATTGTAGTTGCTAAGATTTTTAGTGAAGTTCGCCTTCAATAAATAATTAATGCAGTAAGATTTGAGCAGAACCATTTTAATTCTATAAAAAATTTCTCTTTTGCGCGTGCATGTAACTATGGATGTGCTTTCGCACTAGCATGTGGGACGAGCTTTTGGGCCTCTAAGAAAAGTAGAATCAGAGTTTATGTGGCAAAACTGTGGTTAGATCATACGTTCGAGATATCTCAATTTTGTTCAGACAAATTGAGTCCCTATATGCACTTAAAATTGAGTTTCTATATGCACTTCAAAGAGAGATAGAAAGAGAGAAAAGCTTATTAGAAAAAAATGAGATGGTAGATGGAAGCTGAAGATGTGCATATACGACAAAGGCAGTCTCCTTTCACTCTTGTTTGGTTCATCATAAATATCAATAAGATTGAGCTCAATCAAGAAAAGGGATGGAGCCACAACTAAGTGGGCACAGACTCTCGGAGTGAAAGAGCGGGCCCAGTTCGAGTGTGACAGATCATAACAAGCGACAGGATTGACACTGATATTAGATCTTCAAGATGGTTGCAAAATTCAAGCCAAAGTAGGGATGTAGTGCGCATGTCAATGGCATTTTGCGAGCCAATACAGTTATTGGGTATGTGCATGTGTTCGGTCAGATTGAGGACTCGATATCTGCCAGGGGATCTCCAACATGCATATTGGATTCCTTTTATTTTAAGATGGAATTCCTAATTGAATGGGGATTAGGAGGTCATTAATTCTTATGAATAGAACTCTGTTGAAATGAGTTTGAAAACGTAGATAGCAGCAGAAGTCACTCAATTCAATCAGCGAGAAAGACACCACCATAAAGAAAATTAAGAGAGCTCATTAAGAAGGCCATCCTTCCATCCACCTTACTCAAATAGGGCAGGGGTAGTACAAGACTCCAAACCACGGTAGATAAATCGACTAATGGAATGGGAAGGGAGGGCCTATCCTACCTATGATTATCTTTCCCATCCCTTTCTTAGGAACCAACCAGGAAGGTCAAAATAAGGGAAGTGCTGAGATCCATATCTAATTTAGGTGCAGATAGACACTGCCTTGGGAATACGTAGAATTCCGAGGATAAGCGGGAGGGTTTGCAGAGATACAAAGAAGCAAAAGAATACCAGTAAGCAGCCATGTTACATGGGCTTGGCTGCAAGTGTCAGGTGCATCTAACTGAAAGGTTCGAGGTCATGGGGACATGGCAAAGAATTCATAATGGGTATCCGAAAGTCCTCTGCGACATTGTATGGTACCGCCGACGGAGCTTCCATCACCCAGTAGGGGAGGCCACCTCGGCATCTTGCCTCTGAGTGAGTGAGCTCATCCCTAGAAAGACCGAGCGTGCTTTCAAAGTTCATTCTCCATTGTGCTTGCCTAACTCCTAAACCTTCAGAGCTCCACGAGCTCACAAGAAGCTATCAAAGGTGTCTCCAACGACACTTCATACTGGGAGCAAGGCCTAGTACCTCAATTGGAACCAAAGGAGATATGTGGTTTGGAAGCTAGAGCAAAAGGTTCATCAAGGAGATTGGGCCTATCCTCAGCAAGCTCCACCATGACGAGTCATAAAGAGAGAATGGTTGCTGACCAATACGTCTGAAATCTCAAAGCATGTATCATACCTAACTCCTTACAGATCCATGATACGACTTCCCACAAATGTTACATGCTCGGGCCTGGCCCCAAGACTTGCAGAAAAGGTTTCATCACCGAGAACCTATTGAGCCAATGAGGGGCCACTTGTCCTTCAGATGAGCTAGACCCCTCCTACAACCCTCCCATACAAAAGGCAATCCAAGCAGGCTAACAAATCTCTCCTCCTCTACCTCCAGTGGTCTTGAGCCATTGTAGTGCCCATCATATTTCAAGAAAGCCATGTCAGGTACACTTCCAATTCAAATATCCACAATAATCTTTTGTCCGCAAGCTATAATATTGTTTACAAGGTTCATGCTAAAAACTCTTGTATTAAGGCTTTCTAGATACTCTGTGGACAATTACGTCAAGGTTAGGAGTTATAAGATAATCATCTGCTTCCTTCCTTTTATCTTGGACATCTCGTAATGGCAAAAAGAAAAACAATCAAGAAAGTTCAGGAAACATTTCATGGCTAACATCATAGATTTATTCATAGTTCAAGGTAAATTGAAAAACTAAATATCATTGGTAGGTAGGTCCAACTACACATCGGACATATCCCAAATCTTATCCTAGTGTCCACTGTCTCACTAACTAAATATACAACATTCATAAATGTCCAACTACCCATGTCCTTATTGAAGTGTCGTTGTCTGACACAGTACTTAATACTAGAAGAACACATGTAACATAGGTGAGTGGGATTGCGGAGTGGCATTAGGCTCGTGAACATTGGAAAGAAGCATACATTGATTTAGGGGTTATTTACTCTTGAGACAAGACATGGATATTGTTTCGGGGATGGAGTATTTCTGTTAGTTTTCGGGTACTTTTGTGCTCATATTTCTAGTCTCTATTAATTTATAGTGGATCAAATTTTCACAAACACAAGTTGGCGGCTTGTAAAACCAATTAGTTTTTGTGCTTTCCTCTTTGTTGTGTGCGAAAAGTAGGGTGCTTTAGTGTGGTGGTTCAAAAAACCTGCACACATCAAATCCTCATTAAATGAAAATTATGGAACTAGAAAAAGAAAACAGATGACACATTTTAGAGATAAAAAGAAGAAGTGTTTAGAGTTTGTTAATTAACCCTAACACACATGATCAATATATAAAACGAGTGAGTACAAAGATGTAATGAATAAAATATCCTCACGCCCTAATACTAAACACATATATCTAACACTCCCCCTTAAGATAGAGAATAAATATTACAAAGTCACAATGTAACACAACTGCTCTAATTGTGGCTTGAACAATGATTGCTAAACATCAGCTAACTGAGCACCCACAGGCACGAAGGGAGTAGCTATCGCACCACCATTCAACTTTCCTCGAACCAGATGACAATCAACCTCAAATTACTTAGTCCTCTCATGAAAGACTGGATTCGATGCAACATGACCATTTCACATCAAGAAAGGAGCATACCCACACAATCTCACAAGTAGTTTGAGCCATAACTCTATACTTTGTTTTTGCACTAGACCGTGCAACAACTGTCTATTTCTTACTCGTCTAAGTAACAAGATATCCACCAAGAAAGGTACAATACTCTGTACTGGATTTCCTTCGAATGGTCCTATGCCCAATCTGAATCAGTGAAAGCTTCCACACACAAGAGGCTTTAGCAACGGAGAAAACATCTTTGCATAGTCAACATCGCAAGTCTAGGTGTAACTCTTGGCAACAAAGCGAGCATAGCAGCGGTCAACAGACCCATTGGCATAGTACTTCGCAATAAATACCCAACGACAACCAACAAAAGTTTTCCCAGTAGGAAGAGGTAAAAACTCCCCAGTACCATCGTGATGAAGAGCAGACATCTCATCCTCCAAAACTATCCGCCACTCTTAAAATAAACGAAGCCTCCTGAACGTTATTAGGAACAAAGACAGAAGAAACAGAAGTAGCAAAAGCACGAAGAGATGAAGACAGGTGATCGTATAAAACATATTGAGCAATAGGATGAGAAGCACAAGTGCGGATACTTACAAATAGCAATGGAAAGTGAGTGCAGAGAAGCAACCAGATATCGCAACAAGGATGAGGCTGAGATAGTGACCAAGGTGGTGCAGGCAGGACTTTCAGCCAATAAGCATACACCTGCAGTGGGCGCACACTAAGCAGCGGTGGTGATGGTAATAAAGTAAGCATATAATGAGATGGACCTAGAAACAGGGAAACAACGATAACTCATTGAATGTAACTTTGGCAAAAACAAAATGCCTGCGAAGAGTAAAAGAGTAACATTTATAACCCTTCTAAGTGTGTGATTAACCAAGAAACACACACTTAATAGATCAAGGATCAAGTTTATGCTGACCATAATAGACGGAATGTGACCCCCTAAGACGGCAGAGGACATACGATTTACAAGGTAACATCTTGTAAGAACAACATCACTCCAAAAGGATTTGGAGACTTGCATTTAAAACAGTAAGGCACGTGTGACCTTTAACAAATATCTCAACTTGGGTTTGGCAACTCCATTTTGTTGGGGAGTCCAAACACAAGAAGACTAATGAATAAAATCCTCACAAAATTATTAGAATGAGATATTCAGAGTGGAGCATCAAATTGAGTTTTTATTTCCATATAAAAAGACTAAAAACGGAGGACAACTTTGAGAGCTCTTTCATAAGTTAAACACAAGTAACGCGAGAGTAGTTATCCACAAAAACATCAAAATATTGAAAACTGTAGCATGACTGAACACACACAGAATCCCAAACATCCGAATGAACTAAATGAAAAGCACTCGGTGCATCACTTTCTACCATAGGGAAAAAAGAGACAGGGTGATGTTTATTGAACTCACAGATTTATGTTTATTGAACTCACAGACTTGACATGGTAAAATGTCAACACGACTACAGTACTGAACCATCCATCTAAGATTCTAAAGAGATGAATGGCCAAGACGACAATGATGCTGGTAGAGTGAAATGGAGCACTAAAGTGCAACTGAAATAGAAGGCGCACCAACGACAATATAGTACATGTCATCACGCTCAAGACCGCCACCAATCTTCCGCCCATCTTAAGATCCTAAAAAACATAAAAACAAATGTGACGAGGCAAGGATTTGGTAATCTTATTAACAAACACGAGACTAAAGAGAAAATGAGGAACACGTAAAACAAAATCCAAAGAAAACGATGAATTTAAAGTAACGAAACCCGAACCAACAATATCAATGGTGGAACCATCGGCTAAAGTGACCCGGGAAGGTTTCCTAAGAGAATGAAAGTCAGACAAGACAACAAAACATTAGTTATGCAATCACAAGCACCTGTTAATAACCCAAGGGTATTGGTAGCAACTAGCAAGACAAGCAAAAGAAGAAAGACCTTCCTGATCAAGCGTAGCAGTGGATAAAGAGGGCATCTAAGAAGCCTATGTGGAAATCAATCGATCATACTCAACCTCTGCATAGTAACTAAACGGGCTGCAGAGTTGGACGGCTAATGTCCATCATCCTCCGAAATAATAGCCTAATGGCAGAAGGGTGACCATGATCCCAACAATAATCAACCATATGACTATCACTGATGCAGATTGTGCAATGTCAAGGCACACGCCCCAACCACATCCACCGCCCCTAGGTGCATGACCACCTCGACTAAAGTCTCGGTCAAAGCTACAGCCCCCATGACTATAATCACGACTAAAATCTCCCCGGCCACCTCCTCTTAACTCTCGACCACTATGGTGAAAACCACAAGAAAAATAACCACAAAAGACCGCAATAGTCAAAGCAGAACGATCATGGGGGAGACAATAGTTGAACCAGTAGCATATAATGACGCCAGAAGGAGACGATTGGATACCTCACTGAGAGAAGGTAAATCATGGGCCCCCAGAAGCTGAGCGTGACTTGGATCATATGACGAAGAGAAGCTAGACAAGAATTGAGCCACATTAATAGAATCACGTTGTTGTTGCATAACTTGGATATCCGCAGAGACAGTCGAGCAAATATTGAGTTCCTCACAAGCACCATAGAACTTGGCACAATAATTCTCCATAGAAGAATCACCAAGAGCAAGTGAAAAATAAGTGTAATGAATTTCATATGTCTTGTGCAGATTGTCACAGCCAGAATACAAGTCCTGAATCCATGGCAAAAGGTAAAAAAATCAAAGTGCCATGGATTCAAGGCTCCATACTATTTCGCGAATGCGAATCCAAGCATCCTCAGCCGTCCACCCAGCAAATGCAGAATCAAACGCCTACGAGGATCATCAGTCGAATGATGAACTGCACCTTACCCAGAAAATAGACCTTAAACTGATTAGCACAAGGCACTTAATTTTTTCCATTCAACCGCGAAGAAGCAATGGACATCACATTAGGAGACCAAGGATAACCAGAAAAACCATTAGCAACGGTTGACGTGAAATCAGAAGTAAAGTGGGATACTATTGAAGGAGTAGAAAATCAACAAAAAAAAATGCACCAATAAATTAGCAAATCAACAACTACGGAATAAACGACTGATTGACCACTGGCATCAACCATCAGCAACAAAAAATGATAACAAAAACGATTACCCAAAACTCGGAGCCTCGAACTGCAACAACAACGAAATAGAATAGAAACCAACACCCAAACTTGCTCATAACGACAACAACAACAAACATGAGGATACTCATCAACAGAAAACAGATTGACAATCAGTGCAATACTCACCAACAAGAGAATCATACGGACAAAATCGAGGAAACAAATCGATGAGAGAGGCAATAAAATACTAAATCAACAATCGAAGAAGCAGATCGAAGAACCCAGGGCAAGAACTTTTCACACATTTCGAACAAAAGTCGCAAACTGCACTTCGCAGCAGATCAAATTGAGATCTAGAACTAGGATCTAGAAATCGTGTTTCGAATCAAATCAATCTAGGATGTAGATTCGAGAAGGGCGAGCCTAGATCTCGATGCGATCTCGAACTTTGAGCTCGAGCAAAGATCACGAACAAGAGTTGCGTCAAATCGAGATTGCAGGTACGACTACGTTTCGGACTAGGATTTAAGGAAGGGGTTGGGGTTTCAATCAACATCGCAACATGGTTGGTGGGGGATGGTGCCAATCTCAAGTACGTTTATAGGATGCCTGGCGACTACGGTTGACTTAGGTTGGATCAGTGCTCTGATACAATGTTGTTAGAGACAAAGAGAAAAGTGTTTATGGTTTGTTAATTAACCCTAACATTCATGGGATTAACATATAAAGAGAGAGTGAATAGAAAGACGTAATGACTGTGATACCGTCACCCTAATACTAAACAGTCTTAACAACACAAAGGATATGACACTCGTCCATCAGAAACTAAATCTCTCGCCATCTAGTCTCAGGAAATTTATTTTCAATGAAAACAAGTTCCTTGGCATTGTGCACTGCCATTTTGATTAACATGTGATCATAAATCAAGAAAATATTCTAGAATTCAACCTTGAAAACACTATATATGGGAACAATAATTGCAAGCAAGTTACTAAATTCCCAAGCTAGAAGAGAAAAAACTAGCCAGCACATATATTTTAGAATTCACAAGGAAAACGTATCAAAAGCTAACCTAGTTAAGCATAAAGACTGCACATAATCATTTTATAAACTCTGTTTAGGGGCTCTCAAATCTTTAAAATTTCATTTTTCTGCGAAGTTTTGGTCAGTCTTTTAGGAAACAGAAAGTGTAAAAATGTGTAGTTCCACAGAGCAGATATACAGATATTAACAGAAGAATCTATTTAGATGCATATATGGGCCAATCAATAACTAATTGACATGTTTTAAGGCCAAAAAATTAACAAAATCCAATCAAGTAAATCAACCGATCCTTGCAGCTTCTAATTTTAGCAGAAATGGACTAAACCAGGATAACACTGAATGCAGAAATATAAAAGAAAGACTACTAACCTAAACATGCTTGTGACTAGCATCCCGACGAATATAACATTCACAGGAAACCAGACCTTAACCAATCTCCATGTGAGAGGCTCCGTCGTTATCAAACCAAAAACACTTAACAGCAACACAATAATCACTGAGACAAAGTTCTGCAACCACAGAACACACAAAAAAAAAAAAACTAGTTCAAAATGGATTCTTCAAGTTGATAAAGTTCAATGACTGAAAATTCTGGAGTTTTCAGTCTATTAGAACCAGGTAACAAAGTTAAAGAGTGAAAAATAACCTGATAGAGCATCAAAGATATCCCGGCATTGAAATCATAGCTGGAAAGCACATACTTGTTAACCAGTATCATGCTACAAGATGAAATGCAATATGCAAAGCCAGCTAGCAATGCCTGGTTACGTATTTTAACTGTCTTGTTGCTTCGTATGGTCTTCTCTCTATCTCTTTCCAATTTACCACCTTCCACATCAACCTCATCCTCATTAAGAGTCTTCATTGCAACAGATGATCTCTAAGAACAGAATCAAACCGTTGTAATCGATAGTCACTACTCAAAACTGCATAGCAGACATGATTTTCAATCAGAGGAAGGTAGGAAGAAGAAAAACGAATGATATACATATATCTATATACATTCGGCAGCGCTTTTATAGAAACAGTTATGAGAAGCTCGTACTGCTTTCCATGGATTTGATAAACAAAAGTAGAAACAGCTTGGAGAAACTGGCCTATATCGCATTTGATTCTGGAAGAAAACTAGTTTTGTTTCATTTACTTCATTTTGTTTTTTCCAAGCTAAAAAGACCATTTATGGCTTCTCCCAAGTCAGATAACAACGAAACCACATAATAACAACAATAACTTCTTCTTTCCACACACCAGTTCTAGATATGGGTGAAGTGATGGCAAGCAAGATTCAGGATATAATGGGTTAAAACGTTTACATCATTATGGAAGTGCCTAGAGGTCAGATTCATTAACTCGTTCATTCTTTGGGATAAACAGGCAAACGACGACCTTTACCTGCCAAACTTTTTGCTTTCCACCCCAAGGTTTCATGATGCAGTTTGGGTATTTTTTTTATTTAAAAAGTTTCACACAACGAAGAACCAATTTTAGGAAGCATCCTTCTCTTCCTCACAGGGTCAGATAGCAAGTAATTGTCATACATGGGGGAGAGTACATGGGTCAGATTGGCTCAGATTGATTGCTTGAACCAAAATAAAAACTACTTCCATCTGCTCTGTGAAATTGAACCCAAACCGACCCATCAATACTCAAAACTGAACAGTACCAAATCACTAAACTTTGGTGGTTTGGTTTGGTTCAGAACCTGTATATATACTAATGTTTTTACTTAATTTTTATCCTACATTATACCGCATTATGCTATGATGCAACATTATGAAAGGCCCAAGTAGCTCAGGTTTACACCTCTAAAAGTGCAGAACTATACGAAAGAGATGCTGGTTATATAGGTGTAGGCTGGGAAAGAAGATAATTTCTCTTGGCAATGTGGGACAACAGAAAGCCACTCTCTTTGACCTGATAACAATCTCAGCACGACATGGCGGTTTTTCCTTCTACTGCGTTCCTAGTCATGGTATATAAACTGCGAAGAAGATTATTTCATGCTCTTGTTGCCAAATCAATATGTGGCACTCAGTAACTTTGTCCAACAAATGACTAAAATGGACCAGATGGAAATTGGAAACTAAGATTGTGGCGCGAACCGTCTGGCAAGATGGAACAAACCAAATGTATTCACAAGTTAATTATTGCTAAAAAAAATGGAACAGACCGTACACATTGATACTTGGGAAAATTTTGTATTGCCTTCTTGTTGGTGGGGATATACCCTTCTACATGTCCTACCTTTAGTCCTCGTTAAAGAAGATGATCCCTCCATATCACCATATGATACTGAGACTGGAGAAGAATGTACTAAAAATTGTGTTGTTCTACTTTGACTGAGATTCAACCCAAGAACCAAACCAATGGATTCATTGACTCACTTCCCAAAATTCTAGAACCACCACGAAACCAAAGCTTTAAAACAGACCCAACAACCCCATAAGCATTGGGTTTCGGCTCGGATCTCAGTTCTTCAGGGTCACATGTGCACGGTAAATCATCAGAAAATATTTCACGATCATATCCAGGCAATGGCATTTTCTATAAAAATGTTTCACCTATAATAACACTTGTCCATGAGGAAGGTTACCCTGGATTGAGCAAGCCAGTGTGCCTGCTAGGCCTGCAACCAACTGACATAGAGATTTAGCGAGGAGATGTCAGTAGAATAGAGACATCAATGCTCAAGAGGCTGGGCTCTTCTAATTACCAGTTCCAAATATTTTTGCAAACCAAGAAGCATGGAAACGTCTACCGGCCTCACAAATCCGTGTCCAATGCCTGTTGAACACAGACACAATACTCTCTAGACATGTGAGAACGCCTAAATACGTGTCAGATTCATTTTTCATATTCTTATGGTTAAACACAATGTGGGCACTCTACCATACAATAGGAGACACTCTGGAACACAACAGGAATACTCTGAGACACTTTAAGGACACATTAAGAGATTACAATATACTTATAAAGTTGTACCAGAGACAAAATTTTGACTTTTACATGAATTCCACGCATACATGTATAATATAAGTATATTTTATATTTAACGTTTTCTTAGCATGTTGTGTCCTAATCCCAATACTAGCCCGCCTTTAATCATAGTTTAATAGAAATAATGTTTTGACTTTTACATGAATTCCACAAATACATGTATAAGATAGATATATTTTATATTGACGTTTCCTTAGCGTGTTGTTCCCTAATTCTTGGAGAATGACGTGTCTGCATATCCGTGCCGTGTCCGTGTCCGTGATGCGTATTCATATCTGTGCTTGTTAAGCTAGAAAGGCGGCAATGGCAATGAGGAAGGCAGGACCAGGGAAATGGAGACCCTTAGAAGCAAGTAGTTCCACAAAGCATTATCTCATTCAGATTCCAACATCAGTCACTCAAAGAATTCATTGTTGATCTGATGCCCGATGCAGTAGCTAAGTAAATTGCAATGCTTATAATGAGTAAAGGGATTGCTTGATGCCAGTTGTAGGGCATCAGACTGAATTGCTATGGGAGTGGGGCCCCATAACATGCGACTTGGTTGGACATTTTTTGAGCCAGACTGACAATCCAAGTAGACTCTCGAGCCCAGGAATAGGGTAAAACCAAACATGGGAGATTCGTTTTGCAATCCAATCCGGCCCTTTTTGGCATACAATCACTACATTGCCCATGTGATATTAAATGAATGGTGCGAATAACCAAGTAAGCCATGCCTCTCTCTGTCTCCCCCACCCCCAAAAAAAAAAATTCCAAGACATCAACCTTCAAATGGCAAGATTATTATACAGTTTCTTTTTCTTTCTGGTTTTTTATTTCTTTGGAACTTAGATTAGTAACTCAAAGCTATTAATCTTACAATCTTTCTCAAGATTCCATAATACACCATATTTCTTTTCTTCTTGTTTTCTTTTTGGAATTTTGTTCTGGTGGAGTCCGCTAGTAGTTTGGATAGCATACTTTTTAATCCTAACAAATTTTCTTGGATTGGGTAGTTGCATCCAGTGGAGGAGTGTTGGGCTTTGGTGGAGATGAGGATAGAAAGAGACAGGGTATAGATGGAATCAACAGTTTAATACCTATCCTACTTGTGAAAAATAAACACGTTATTATCAATCGCACTATTAAATATATAAAAATCAAACGACACCTTCACTTGTAATCCATCCTTCCTCATAGCAATCCCAATCTCAATTCCCCCTCAACCAATCCTCAAGAAACTAGAACGGTATCAAACTAGACCGTAGCTTAAAAACTTTGGGAAAGAGTGGTCATACTTAATTCCACGCTAAGAACATTCCCTAAACAGAAAAACAGTGACAGACTAGCCAACATACATGCCACATTTCCAATGAAGCATACAAACTAATCCATAAGGAAGGATTGCGCTGCAAGTGGTAATTTTAGTTAAAATGGCCTCAACATCACCAAGAAAAGGAGAAAAAGATGAAGTGCAATTATGTTGGTAAAAAGATGAATAGAAATTCTCAACAACCAAAACATCCTTTTGTCATCAAGTATCATGCTCCTCTCCGAGACAAAACCTTAAAAAAATCAACAAAACATGGAGGTATATCATACAGAAGAAATAATGCGAGAACAATGCATAGTGCAACTATGTCAAAGCCCAAAATATACATCTGGTGAACATTGTTATCCTGTACACCATCAAACCCAATCCTCTGGAACCATAAACATCTTAGGTCTAACAAACCTAAAGTTACTGTTCATAAATTCCTACCAGGAAATAAAAGCTTGTTACACCAGTGTTACATAGTGAAAAAAGAAAGAAAAAGCAAACTACCACCATCCTGAAGTTTTTTACCTATGCAATAAGATAAGTTAATTTGAATACTATTCAACTAACCCATTTTCAAAATATCAAGTGAATGAAAAAGAATCTTGAGAAAGTCTTTCATTTGTCTATCAGGATCGATAATCCCATACTATTAATTAACTACGGATATTGAACCTAAACTCAATTATCTACGATTTATTATTTCTATCTAGGCGGCCCTTTCTATTCCAATCTATACAGTTCCACGTAGCCTAATCTTTCAACTTTTCTTTTTCTTTTTACCTTATCATAGACGAATCCCAAATATTTTCACACGTAAGATTTACAATAGACAACATATATCACAAAAAAAGGAATTTCTTAATATTCAATTAAAAAATTCAGAAAAAGAGGGAGGTGAAAAACAAGACTTGGCTTGCGCCGTATATCCCTTGAATCACTTTCCTTGCAATGAGTTTACAATATATGAGTCCATGTATATATAGTTTTATATATAGCGCAACATTGAGAATCAAGCAACACTAGAAACAAACTGTGAACAATTGAAGAGAGAGAAATAGGTTTACCTTGAGCCAATTTAGGCAAAAAGATCATCAAGTCTTCGCATAGGAAGAGAACCCACGTGTATATATTTAGAAATGCATTTGAATCTCACCGAACTGCACAAGGAGAATCAACAGGGGTTGGGCAGAGAAAGAAGGACAAGAAAAGCCAGAGGAAACTGACAAAATAAGATAGAGAAAGGTACTTCTCTTGTTCCAATGGAAGAGCAAGTTTTCAGATTCCCAAAAAAAAAAAAAACTCATATCTGTGTAGACCCAAATGAGTTTTTCAGATTGTAAAGACCGAGAACAGATGATGAATACTCAAACAACTGGAAACCCAAGTGCCCAACTCTATTAAATTTGAAAGTTCTGGATTTGATTAATCATTACTGTGGGTTAATAAGCCATCCAATTTACTTTCATATTTTGTTGGGCCTAAGATTTCTGTCTAATACATTATAACACCTGAGATTCTAGATATTACATTCCATACCAAAAAATTAAATCAAATTGCAATGTGACAAAACCTACCCTGTTAGCCAACCGTAAGGTTAAATGACGGAGTTGGCTGATATCCAAAATATAATAACTCTGGGTTTACCCTATGCCGTAGACCCATTCCAAGAGCTCTTAGACCACTTATCAAAGAGAGGTGGGCAGGATAAATGCCTTAAAAGAAGGGTTCAAATTTTTTAGTCGTGATGCCCTTAATCCAAAGTATTAACAGCGTATTTTGTCACTTTACATAAGCATATGCAACAACAACTAGGTATATTAACTAGTCAAGATTCCTCATTTTTGGTTTAGCTAGCTACTTTTCTTTTCAACCCTCTAACAATAATACTATACTAGCTATTTTATCAAATATGTTTTAAAATATCATTTCTTCATCTTACCTTCTTTTCTTTTCTTTTCTTTTCTTTTCTTTTCTTTTCTTTTCTTTTCTTTTCTTTTCTTTTCTTAAAGCTCTGCAGTATTTCTATAACTGATGTAATTATCACAATTTCTTCTTCAAACTAAGTGAATCACAATGACTCAACCATTTAGAATGAACTAGAAAATCGCAAGATACCAAGCTGCGAACAACAAAAGCAGAAGATGCAGTTGCCTTCAACTGATGATATAGAGGCTTACTACCGTTAAATGAGGACCTTTTGGACAGCAAGATGGGTTTAATCTCAAAAATATTTCCTAATTTTTTACTATCCAAAGAAAACCTAGAAATTTGAAGGAAGAGGATTCATACCTGTTATTGGATGAAGAGGAATAGCGATACAGACGAATCGAAAAGCGCAGATACAGGAAGAGGAGAGAGCGCCGACGGGAAAAAGGAGAAACGCAAACACGAAGCGGGGAGAGCACAGACACGGAGAGGAGAAAGGACCGAATGTTGAGAGCGAGAACGATTGAGGAAAAATTAATATAAATAAGTATTGAAAGTGGTGCATATCTGGTTCTTTTACCCAGTAAAACATTCAAAAACTCTAATTTCTGTATGTACGGTGTTCTAAAACTAGTAGTTATTTTACTTGGTCAAATTAATTATGTATAATGATAAATTTTGATCATATGGCATTTGTAAAATAGTAAAACTACTCACTTTCACATTTTACTCTTACACCGAACTCCTACGCTTCAAATATCCCACTACACACATTCACACACAGTGTTTCCAACCTCAAGTACACTAAAAATTATTAGGTGCATTCCAACAAGTACTTCACAACTTTTGAAATTTGGTGTTTAAATGTTACGTCTTGCATATTGAATTTGAGAAAAAGAGTGTAAAAATTAGGGATAAAATCGATTCGGGTTCAATTAGTTTGTCGACATGAAATTTTGAAATCATTCAGTTAAGTATAGAAATTTCTTGTAGCGATTCTGGTCGAATTTATAAAAGAACCGATGTGGGATCGATTTGGTCAGGATAGTTGGTGAGTAAAAAATAGGCCTAATCCAATCTTTTTAATTTTTAATTTTCTATAATGTGTATTATAAATTTAATTTGATTGGGAAGATCAATAACGAAGTCACTCCAGGAGGAGGATTGACCCACAACAAATAGAAGAGGAAGGAAGGATCGTGTCGGTTAGAAAAAAATAAGAAAATTTAAAATCGAACCATAAAATTAAAAATACACACAATAAATCAAAATTAACAGACTCTAACTCCAAACCGATCGAATCATCAGTCTTTGGATCTTGGGCTCTTCGGGGATAAACTCTCAATTGCCCGTGACAATTACAAAATCATTGTCATTGTTGTGATTGGAGTCGGTGAGGTGGGTCACTATCCGAGGACGGCCATGTCAATTCTTTAGATAATAGAGGTCGTTGTTCAATTTGACTATGTCATAATTATACTATATGTCCCATAGACCTAGGTTGATTCCTATGATTCTATTTAGTTTGTCTATGGACATAACAATTCAATACGTGTTGGTGGAAATTTGCATTGGATTGAGCCTGTAAGTGGACGGGGCCTACGAAGTAAGGGATGGAAAGGGAATCAAACCCCACCCTCTGTAATAGCCATGCAGAGATATGGATGGTGTCGTCATGAGAACCCTCGTGTAAGGTATTGGGTTTGTTTAGTTTTACTACATTATCATTTTGGATGCTGTAAAGCTGACGATAAAACTCTATTATTTTTGCTAGAGTGGAGAGGGGTGTCTAAAGATCCCCATTTGGAGAACAAGTTGGATTGAAAACATAATACGTAGGACAAGGGTTTGAGAAGGACTTATAGAGATAGAATGATGAGCTATAAAACTCAAAGAAACGCAAGTTTAGTGAACGGTAAAGGCGAAGATGAACAGTTGATAAGGTAAAGACACAAAAGGTAAAAGTCGCGAGAGTAAAAGTTAATATGAGGAAATTAACTTTTTCCTTTTTGAAAAAGGAAATATATTTATGGTATCTTTGTAATGACATGCGTGCAGGGAGCATCATTCTGTAAAAACTGCAACGGATGTCAATCGCATTAAATGCAACAATATGAATTTCAAGTGATGGTTTGAGATATCTATTCTAGAAGGAAATATCTACCTATGGGGATTCATATAGCTTTGCCCACGTCGTTAGGTCGGCGAGAAGCAGACAAAGTTAATGGGGCAATTGAAAGAGATAAAACGTAAATCATAAATAAGAATTATTTAGTTTTCCCTTAAAAGATTAAATGAGTTCAACAATGAAATGATCTCATGCATGTGCATGTTGCTGAGCTAGAAAGAAGAGTAGCCGATTTGAGAAAAACAGTTCACTTATTTGCTGACATGAAAAAGGCGAAGTCTTGAATTATAATGTAACAGGACCCCGCTTATATCAAGATATGTTCTAATCAGATAGAGACAAAGAGTTCAAGGCCGATTTAACTTAGAGCGAGAAGTTTGAGGTTGAATAAAACTCTAAATAAGTTCCTGGAGAGTTCAAGCTAGATTTATCTCGTTAGTGACCAATCAGAAATCACTTCTACGTGATTTCTAATGAGGAATTAGAGATCTAAGAGAAATGGGATTGATGAAGTAACAAAACCTATAAATAAAGATGAACCCCCATGGTGAAAGGTACATGCAAACTCATAATTGAAGCTATTGCATTCATTGTTTTAGAGATATTCTTGTGATCATTATTCTAACTTAATTATTGGAGTGTCTTTCTACCACTCATGCAGAGGGTTCTTTAATGATTTCTTATTTGTAGATCACACGTGTCAAGAAAGAGAAAAGACACTACTCCTGTTGGTTATTGAGGTATTAACTTTCCATTAATTAGAAAAATCACCCACCTACAGTTTGATTAGTGTAATATTCTGCGGACGCAATAAATTCTACAAAATAAACAAAATACGATTACTTGTTTGAGTCTAGAATGAGGTGCATATTTGAGGACAACACAGGTTGCATGCTTGGAGCACAACAGGGCCCCAATTTCTTTCTTTACGAGTTGAGTTGTTTTTTTTTTCCTGAAAAAAGTCTATGTACATGCATCTAGTTACAGATGTATTTTGGATCGTCTGATACAGGTAAGACCTCTAAAATAATAAAAACCACACATGCATTTGACGATTGCGCGCACAGTTGTGGTCGAGTTTATCCTCACAGATCTGTGCAAGTAGACTTGTTTTTCCTGGTATGTTGTCCATGTTTTAAGTGTGGTGCAGCTTTTTGTGGCTGGTGAAAGTTCTGCCAGTGGAGGCATACCAAACTCCAGAAGAAAAGGAAAAAACTTAAAGAACACCCACCCACTGAACTAATATGACTTTGTAGTGCAACAGCACTCGGAGGGATTATATTCCCACTCAGTTGTGTGGATGCTTACCAAAACCATCAGTTTGAACTAATATGACCTTCTAGCTCAAAGTCCGAATTGTCTGCAGTTTGATGGTGTACTAGTAATTGGAGGGTATTATTGTCACGATCTGCTTTTGCAGTCCAACACAAGTGAGTGTTGCTAAACAAAACTCTCCAACTTGCCTCAGAATGCTTTAAATTAGATGAATTGGTGGCTAGCTCAGCTCAGGCTTTGATATCCACAACCCCCCCACCCCCCCCCCCCCCCCACACACACACACACACACACACAGACGAGATTGTCTACTCATTTTTAAGGATAGGACATTTAGTTTGTTTATTTGTACGTTTTTTCCGAATTCACTTTGATGGTTGGCGTTATTCATATTTTTTCTGATAAGACCACCAACCTCACAAATATCATGTCGATTGAATGCCTATTAATATTACTAAGAAATGAATTTATATATCTTGAATTTTTTTTTTGTCACATTGAATTAAATCCCATTCCATGTTACAAGGATAAATTTGTAGCCATCAAATGTCGATTGATATTCGATCAATATTAATTTTTGACATCGTCAATGATCTCGACGAACTTTATAAATGAACGATTTCAATTACTAAAGTATAATTGTTAAAGGCACACAAATAACAAAAACTAGACATATGTTTTCAATTATTAATGTACCATGTTTTCACTGTGTGAACCTTAGAACTTCCACAGCCGATGACAAGTTACATCCTTCCAAGTCTCCAGCAGCAACAAAAGGACTTCTTCATATATCAAGCAAAATGCATCCTCATTCTTCTTATATGAAATTAGAAAATAAATTGGCAGATATAAGCAAGCATAATGTAGTGGACCGAAACAGAAAAGTCTAACCCGGAAGATGGACCACAAGGAAGGTAAGGAGCATTAGGTCGGACCCACTACGGCGGGCAAAAGCAGAGCTAGAATTCAAATTGTGGGGAGTTTGCACGTGCCCCATCACATACCTCCGCCACTGGCAGCGGGCCAAACCCTGGAAATGGAGAGAAACATGAGATGAGCAGCCCCACTCCATGGAATTGTAGGTGGACGGCCGATACGCTGGGCTGGACTAGATTGGGCCAACTTGACGAAAAAACTATGACATGCTGTTGCCAAGTGAGTGTCAAGTGGCATTACTCTTCCATGTGGCAAAGGGCTGTCTTCATGCATGATGTTAATTTTGACACTTATCGCGAGTGATGTCACCGGGACACTAGCGTGAGCAATGTCTCAATATAAAACAAATACACAACCCTGAATAGGTACACCATTACTTGCAATCTAAGCTATGCTTAATATTCTCTTTTCCTAAAATAAAAACTAGCTTAAGCATTAGAGTGCATACAACCGGTCTGTGTTAACTATTTATCTAAAAGTTTTGTTCGGTCAAAGAGGAAAAGAGACACGTGAAAGATTATTCTCTTCGGAGAAAGGGAAAGGCTACTTTGAACCCCTTCATATAACAATGCCAGTTGAAATGAAACAAAAGAACAAATGGGGACAAAAAAGAGAGAAAAAGGGTTGTTTATAGGTGGATGCATATGGCCCCAATACTTCACACAAACATGAATGATAGGGAAAATAGAGAACTTATTGCCTCATAACAAATGCTGCTTAAACCTGGAAAATGATTCAAGAATTTATTTGGTCAATGTAAGAAGTCTGCCTGGCACTAATGAAACTCATTATGCTCGAAGCATCTGCGTGCATGACTACTCTTCCATCTTCCATATAGACAGCACCATCCGCGTACTTGAGTTCTTCCAAGCGGTGAGTCACCCATAGTGCTGTAACGTCTTTTGAATTCTCCAGAGTGTTCTTGACTGCTTTTATCACCCCAATCTAACAAACATTGGTAAACACATTTTTCAGGAAAAAATTAGAAAAACTTTTGGGCCTTTTTTCCCTAAGAACCAAAAATAATAAGGGGCCCTAATTTTGGGCTATTTTGGGGGCCCTAGGTGAGGGCTTGGTGAGCTTACCCCTTGGGCCAGCCCTATCTCTAATTCATCCAATTATTCATCAAATGTATCATTCTATTAGAGATTTAAGTGTTCAATTGTCAAGATTTAGACACCAGATGATTTATGCTGCTTTCTTCCCCTAATTCTGAATCTCTTGATTTGCATATCTATTATGTCTGTTGATGTTATTAAAATTACAAACTGAACACGCAAATCAATTTTTCATCTAGTTTTCAAAAAGGTGCATATTTTACCATGGATCTTTTTATTCGATTTTTCTATTTGATACATATATCATGTGGCCTTTAAATATTCTCTTAGTTTCTCATACTCTGTTCACTAGATTTTCAATTTGATTAATTATATCCAATTCAATAATTTATGCCTGCATGCGTCGCGTCTGGACAACTTCTAGTCTTCTTAACATGCGAGGACAAAGGAAATTCAGCTTTTGCGCTCATTTATGATAACATAGTTTGGAATAAATGAATAGTTGACATTAAGCTATTGCATTGGTGGACGAACAAAGTGTGTGTTATTGCAGAGGAGATGGACTGACAAAGTGTGTATGTTATTGCAGAGGAATATAACATGGCCATTCACATAAAACTACAGTACCTGATCATTTTCATCTAGAAATGTTGTGAGCTCGTCTAGTAACAATACTTTGCACGCTTCTGCCAAAGCACCAGCAATGGCCACCCTTTGTTTCTGACCACCACTTAGAGTTTGAACAGGTCTCTGAGAAGTGCGAGAGAAAAGAAGAATGTGAATGGAACAGTTTTTAAGATAAGCTTCAGGAAATTATTGACAACATACTTGCAAGTAATCCAACATGCCCACAACATCCAAAGCTCTTGCTACTCTGGACTTAATTTCATCTCGAGTTAGGTTGAATTTACCAAGGCCAAATGCCACATCGGCTTCTACCGTTGGCATCACTACCTGCAAAGTAGAATCGGTGCTACCATTGTAACTGATGCACACACTTTATTTAAAGTTAAACAACATTCTCATAAGTCACCAAAATAAACTAATTTTGGTGCACATGTTCAACTTACTTGAGTTGTTCTTAGGCTGGGTTTGAAACATAAATATCTATCACAATTGGAGAAAAAGAAATGCAAATATTGAGATAAGAGTGAGTTCAGTTTTAGGACCAATGCATGATTAGGAAACTATAAGCTTCATGCTTGCAAAAGAGGATTCTGAAGAAAGATATGGTCATTATACTAGAGGTGAGAAATCTCATCGCATCTTTCCATTGGTCTGGAAAATCCTAAGTAACTTTTAAAGAATGTTATTCTACTAAAGAGGGTCGCCTTATGCCAACCTTACTGATCGACTGCTTTCTTTATCATTTCCATTGGAGCCAACGAAGTTGACATATAGAAAGATAAATGAAAGCATTACAACACAATTAATACCACATTAGAAACAAAATTTACCTAAAGCCTTGCTTTTTCCAACTAAAAAATCCGAGTTAGTTCAGACCTTCTATTTTCGTCTGCTTATTAAGTCATAACGTCACCAAAAACAAAAAAATTCAGTTTCATAGTAGTAACAACATTTTTACACAGGTTATTCCGACAGATAGAACGGTATTAAAATTTGGACAACGTGACCCATTGATGAGCAAAAGGTTAGTCATGGCTCCTAAGAAGAAAAAGAAAGAACCTTCAATCAAGGACGCTGACTGAAGCTCACTGCTAACAGTTTGAATAGAAAAAGTTACAAATGCTCAAGAATACAGATATTGTCCCATTATATCTTCCACGGTTGTGTAGAACATTCATAATTTCTGTAATTGAAAAGTAAGATCCAGCAAAATATATAGTTTTGCTCGCCGCTTAATATGTTGAAAGCAAAATCAACTCTGATAACCAACTAGAAGTTTTTGAAAGTGGTCCTTCGAGGGGACGAATCCCTCATTCCTGTTTGTCAGAACCATGCATACGAGAAAGGAAATAGAAGGTCTGCATCTGAAGGGAAATAGCTTGGAAACATTTGTCACCAACACAAAACAGTTAACAATGTTTTACTAGACTGAACCATCAAATGGCAGAAGACAAGCAACAAGGCCGAGTTTTTGCTGGTTTTCTCAAAGAAAAATCTCACAGGCGTCAAAGGTAATAAACATAATGAATACACAAAAAAGCTGTGAAGCCATGGTGCCTCCCTTTATAACCCCATAGAGTACGATCATGTAATTATAAAAGTGGCTTTACATCTTTGGGATATGCAGAGAACCACAAGGCTTTTATCTGGGGCAAAGTCGGAAATTGAAATTTGAAGAGACCAAAATTAATATTGCAAATAAAGAAGTTAACATAAAAAAAAAATGATATTTTCATACATAAAAAATTGTAAAAATCTCCTTATAATTAGTGTAGTACGCCGAAATATACAACAGTGGGCCGAACATCCTCAGCTCATCTTTGCCCGGCCTGAGTTGGGCTAGGCCCAAGAACTACATGATAGATCTTCGGTTTATAGGCCAAACGGCCCAAGGTCGGCATCTAAGTTCGGCCACTCTATCTCACGGCTCCTCACGTTCATGATCGTCGTCTATCCTCGGTCTCTCTCAATCCTCAGCCATACAGCGTTCGGCATGGCCACGTTAAGAATGTTCCCTTCACGTTCTGGCAATTGAGCAAAAGAACGCGAGAGAGATTATTATGGGACGTGCAGACGTACCCGTCCGATTCTCACGGGAGTGGGACACGTGGCGGGACTGCTGCGATTCCCGGGCCACAACGCAACATTCCCGGCCGAAGGCTCCGGCAAACAGTTGGATTCCTACTCTATAAATACTCGAAGGGCACTTCCATTTTAGGTACACGCGCATATACCCACACTAGCTCATACTTTCAAGTTGCTTTTGCTCTCATTAAAAGGCTAACTTGATCTTCGAAGTGCCCACCAGAGATCCAACCCCGGTCGGCACTAATTTAGTATTGAGTGTTTTGCAGGATAATCGAGAGGGTTCACTACATTCATTCGAGAGGTCTAATCTGGATTCAAGACTCCACTTTAATATCGAAATTACTATTTAACATGAAAACCAATTGAAATGATTATATATTATTGGAGGAATACTCATAAAATACAAAGAGAGCAAAAGAATATTAAAACCTAGGGGGCCATTTTGTATATATTTCTAAAAATTCTATGGGTACTCTAGTGGTAATTGAAAAGTTGAGGGGTGCCATGGCCATCCTTGGCACCCCCCCTCCCTTTGTCCCTGGTTCTCATGATATAGGAAAAGTTGTTAGTTACAACTTTCAATATACGCAGCATGACTCTTGCTTTATGCAGCAACATTCGTGTGGAGATTATGAACAAACTTCACAGCTATAAGACTTTTATTGATGAAGTCAACTAATACAAATTTGGGGAATTTGAATCCATGAAGCTGACCCATGAACTCAGGGAAAATCTTGTTTGAGTTGAGTATATGTAGCACAATCATTCATGCCATAATCACGTGAAGTTATCCATTACAATTCTCTTAGCCAAGCCTATTTTCATGAATCTAAAAAGGAAAGTTTGGTCAACACTTTGGTACTAAACAAATGTAAGAGAACTTAAATTAAGAAAATCTTGGATTCTCACATGTCAGAGAGACAGAGATATCAAGTGTTTTTGATACTTGGAGAAACTCAATCCCTAAGTTCAAAAAGTAATAGTACAGCAATTTGCAACAAGGAAGTTCAACCAAAGCTAACCTGATGATCTGGGTTTTGGAAAACAAAACACTTGGGTTTCTTCACATGCACAAATCCACTAGTAGGTTTCAAGAGACCAGCCATGATCTGCATAATTGAGAAAAAGGATCATACTTCTTCAGGAAAAAAGCAAACATTGATAGTGAACAAATTGAGCCAGGAAGGCATGTGAAAAAACAACATAAGCAGATATATGTTACAACAAACAAACTGTACTTTCAAAAGGGTAGATTTTCCACAACCATTTGGTCCAAGAAGCATCCAAAACTGTCCAGAAGGAATGCGCAAGGAACAGTCCTTAATAATAGGAACAAATTTACCCTGGCCCGTGGTGATCGAGTAACTCAGATTACGACCTTCAATGGCTGAATTCTCAGTAACAACACTCCTGCATATGGAAAACAAGACAAATAAGAACAAGACCGAAAGACAAACAGGAAAACTGACTCAATCTAATAAGGGAGAGGTGTTTGATGAAATGCCCAGATGAAATGCGAAGAGAGACTGAGTTTCTTGAGGGCTGTGAGAGAACCTGGTAGGGCCAGTGGAGTAGAGGGGAGAAAGTGGAAGGTGAGGTGAAGAGGTAGGAATGAGAGTAGAGTGATTCATCTGGGAAAATACGACCCTATTTTTTCGCCAAACCAACTTTAACTACGCTGTTTTTCTACGAAAGCAATAGGGAAGGAAACAGTGCTGAAAACTAAGGCCACATTTGTTTACACCATGGCCCTTTGATAAAAAGTTTCAAAATCATAGAATTAGTAGGGTGGTGAAATTAGGTTAGAATTGGTAATATTAATGGATTATTAATACTGCATATGAAACCCAAAATTATATTTGTTTAGAAGTCAAAATTAGAGTTATAATTCATGGCATGTGTTTGTTTGTAAAAAAGAGGATAGGATTAAAAATCATTAATTTTCAATTTTGCCCCTCTATTTTTTATTGTGTTTTTGGTTGACTACTTGCAAGTGTTGGTTTTGTGACTCTAATTTTTTTCAAGACTTAAATTTAATAGTTATGGATTACAAATTTATTTTCTATTTTACTTCAAAAAAGTTCATGAAATAAAAAAAAATTGTAAAACTTATAAAATTAGTATTTTTTTTCAAAAAATCACAAAGTAAAATAGAAAGGCATGAACAATTTCAATTATCGAATCATAATGATAATAGATTGAAAAAACATCTTTTATGCTGTTATTTTATTGACCAATTTTATGTGAATTTTTTCTGCTTTTGACAGTTACTCTCTCCATCGTCTAGGACCACGAACAGAAAAAAAATGTATTTTCTCATTAGAGGTTAGAAAACAACAAAAGGGGTGTGATTTTGGGAACAGGACTCTTCAGATGCTTACAAGTGTCTCATCCATTGGCAACCATAAACAAGAAAAATCATACGCAGTCACAGTCGTGGTATGTTGTACACAGAAGATGGGTTAGGTTGGGTTTAGGACAAACTAGTAATAAATTGGATAAATCAGGGATTGTTTGGTCATTACATGAGGGATAATTCCTGACAGGATTATCAAAGACACCTTTCCAGGATTTTACGAATCCCCCTAATTCCCGAATTTGTAGTTCATTGAAATTCGTAATCTCAACCCAATTGTGTAAACAAAACAACCTCTTAATGGGTCCATATGTTTTACTTGTCCATAAAGATAATGAGGTGATAATAATAAGCGACCATATGTTTGAGAAGTTTGTCTAAATACGCCAAACACACAAGTACTAGTTATTTTCCAAATTTTTGAAACCGAAGTAAAGTTGAACTAGAAGAACAAATTGGAGATAGTTAAGGATTAACAAATTTCACAAAAAAAAGGAGGAATGACAGTTTTTTGTGTCTGATTTAGACAAAGCAAATTTAAAAAAGGAAACTGAGAAAGATTAAAGACCAACAAAAGTTTACAAGAAGGGGCAAACGTCACTTCTCTTTACAATTTTGCCTGATTTAACTCAAAACTCAAGGAAGGAAACAAGGGTAGTTTTTGTTCACAAGCAATTATTGAATGAGAGGCCTAGCTGCTAATAGTATAATATGTAGAGATACTACACACAAATCAATCCTTAGGTTATCAATTTTTTTCTCTTTTTTTCTGTGGGAATAGCATTATAATTTAAAGTTTTTCTATCGAAGTTATTTTAAGAGATTAATAAAATCATTTTTATTACTTCTCTCATTTGGTTTTGAATCATTTGTACTCCTAGAGAAGTCCTAAAACACAACGGCGAACTACACATCCAATTTATTATAACAATCCACATTTCTAGCACTTAATTTGTTGTTGTCGTTATTTCTTCTTTCCTCTATTGATAGAGCAACACTTTTTAATAATAATTTTTGGCTCTAAAAGTAGAGCAAACTTGCTAATCCAGAAACAATGACTCCTGCAAGAAGGAGTAAAGATCACACAGCAACAGAAGAAAATGCTTCACTAGGAAGGAGTCACATTGAACATAGAAACTAGGGTTCATGAAGTAGGCCAAACATATGGCCTTACTTTCAATGGCCAAGGAAGTGGTCAAGCATTGGACAAGACGCCAATGATGGACATACCTAGCCTTGTAAGACAGTTGGCACATGCATTGGCAAATCCTCAAATAGAAAGACTGCAATACCTCATTGATATAATGAGAAGGGTTGTCTCACCTTCTATAGAGGTGGCAAAATAGTTCATGTTTAAGGGCCTACTAGGAGGCCAGTACATGATACTGTAGAGGCACACCAACCACATGTATATACAAACCCCATGTTCGATACAATCCTTATTGGTGCGAATATGACCCCATTAGGACATAGACCTATCTTAGGGCCAAATAGAGGATTTGTGCAAAATAACCCTTTGCCAATATATCTTGCATTAGGTGTAATTCAAAATCAAGATTAAAATCTTAATAAAATGGTCAAAATTAATATTCTGCGCAGTTTGAACAATAGCAAAAGCCCAATAATGATATTCCATTGGATCCAAAACAAGATCCAGTTATGATACAAAAAATGTATGGCCCAGGCCTAAAGAGGACTGATAAACTTATGTTTAGAAAATCATTTCCACCATGGATTGATAACCATGTTGTCAAGGAATTATTAAATCCCAGACTTCCCATTATTTACCGGAGATGAGAATCAATCCACATAGAACACATTGGAAGGTTCACACTATAATTGGGAGAACTAGGTAATGATGAAGTTTTAAAATTAACTTTTTCTACACTCTCTAACACAGACTGTTTTTTCATGGTTCATTAATTTGCCTACCAATTCAGTACACACATGGCAGGAAATAGAAGACCAGTTTCTTGCTCAATTCTTTAGGAATGAGTCAGAGGTCTTCGTGGCAGATTACATTTTTCTAAATTAAAGCAAAGCCTAATAAGGACTGTGAAATAGTTAATTTCCAGGTTTAGAAAGGCCAAGAATAGATGCCACTTCTACATTCCGAAAGCAGAGATTATCAAATTGGTACAAATGGCCTAGATTATATACTTAAAATCAAATTCAAAAATGTTAAATTTAAAGACTTGTCTGACCTCTCAATTAGGGCAACAAGACAGAGAACTTACTTATGAAAGGTCGGCAAATTAAGAACTCATCCCTTGGACCAGAGCCCACATCACTTAGGTCTTCTCTCCTTCCAAAAATTTGGATACTTCCAAGGGGTCCAAATCCTTAACAAAAGTTGAGTTTTATATACCGATCACTTGAAATATGATTTTTCAATGTACAACTAGGTGAATGTCACCTTCTCACATAGCATACTTTGAGAGTTAATTTGTCATTTAATTCTTAATTGATTTTGGTTGTTATTTTCATGGCATAATCCACTTATTTTGGAGTACATAAACCCACTTGAGCCCACCTCAATTGTTGTTTGGGTACCACTTAACTTTTGGAACAAAATTACCAAAAAATGCATGAATAAAAGTCTCCATTTCAACAATCCCCGAATGAATGAAAATGGCAGAGTAAATGATATGGAAAACTCCCACTGCCGCGGTTGGGTTTCCTGGATCTGCCTTCCACGGCTCCACTCACAACTCTGACACTCGTGGTCCCCGTGACTGTCCCACCCCCGTAGTTCAGGGGGTTCAGACCTCGGCTCGGTTTCACATCTTAATCGCGTGGTTGACCTCCGTGGCTTGGGTCTCTTGGTCCGGACCCCTAAATCTCAGAGGCCTTGCCTCGGCTCGTGATTCGACACGCAAGACTTCGAGGCCTTACTTCGGCCATCAGACTTCTCACGGCTCATCTTGGCTTTTCGCCCACGTTTTCTCGGGCTTAGGCCTTGTGGGCCTAAAATCTTAGGTGTGGCCTACACTATCAAAGGATACATGACAATGAGTATATATAGAATCAGTTGACATTATGGCTAGATTGCCATTTGAACTATCCAAGAAAAAATCACCAAACATACTTTAAAAATATCAGTTCTTCAAGCCTCGAAAAAAAGACCATTATAGCTTTCAAATAGAACACTACGAAAATGTAACATTGATATAAATCAACTCACCATTTCAATAAATTTTATTGGGAATTCGAACCATCTCAAAAGGACTTATAGGCAAATTACAAAGCAAGCTCTAAATATTTTGTCCAACTGCCTATTCTGGTTCAACCACAAAGCAGAGACTTTTGTCTTGCCAAGTGGTCATATACTTTGATTCAAAAACATATATACCTAATTTTTGAGCACTTAAAAGTGGCACTCTCCATTCGAACTACAAGACAAGAGCCCATCTTCAAATTCTGACCATTAGAAGTTCAAACTGAAACCCCTCCTTATCTGAAAACAGAGTCATATTGAAGAATTATCCACCCCAACCACTCATGGCTTTCTCTTCCACCTTCTCACAAACCTCCTTCTCCCATTTACCATCTTCATCGCCATTCTCACATACCCAGAGAACAAAACCACCTCTTTGTTTAAGCGTAATTAAAGCCGTAAAATCCCCTGAAGCAGCCGAGAATGAGAAGCCTGCTGCCGCTGCCTCTGCCGCTGCCGCCCCTGCACAGAAAAAGACTGAAGAGGGGTCCCCCAATGCCCAAACTCCTTCAACCACTGTTTCTAGGCCCAAGAAACCAGTTTACTCTAGTTGAGTTCAATCGGAAAATTTGACTTGCTATTTGTGTGATGGACGAATTTTTGCCTTAAAAATGATGATAATTTCTGTTCAATGATTCTGTATTTATGTATTTTTTTTATGGGCTGTGTTGTGCAGTGAAGAAAGGGCAGATTGTGAGAGTGGACAAGGAGAAGTATCTCAATAGCATCAATGTGAGTCCAATGTTGATTCTCTCACTAATGTGGCTTAGAATCTGTATAATTAGTCAATGAAATTGTTTGGAAGGACAGCCTTCACCCAAATTTGTTGTTTCTTTCCTCAAGAAATTTTTCGTTTAGCTTCATGTTTTTAGGCAAGGATGTAGTGAAAAGGGACGGGACAAATGATGGCGGTCATTACTCGTTACTCGAATGCTTTAATAAATTCTCTTACTATATGGCTTGGCGGATTAAGCACGCAGAATTGAGCGGATTAAGCACGCAGAATTGAACTATTAGTGCTTAATTCTGGGCAATCTCATGTTTGGTTTCTTAAAACTAAATCATGACAAATAATTTCGGAATTACTATAATACCTATATGTGGGGTACTATTTTATTCTGAGGAAGGTGTGACTTATTTAATCCCATCTGCATCAGCTATTGCTTTACCGCCGCTGCCACCCCACTGCTGCCGCCGCCGCCTTCGACCACCACCGCCACCACCACCGTCATGCCACCACTATCATCACCACCGTCATGCCACCACTATCACTATCACCACCACCACGCCACCACCCAAGGCCAGCCCTGAATATTTTGGGACCCTAGGCGCGAGTGTAACATTGGGTCCCTCTATGTTTTTATACACAACCAAATAGTGGCATAATTAAATTATCTAAAAAAATATTGAGTAAAGTTGAGTTTGTTATATCTTAATTTATTTTGTCATTTAATTTACTTATTTGCCATTGTTAACCGGTAATTAATTACCACTTTCATTTTGGGATGGAAGGAAAAGAGGTGGGTAGAACTACTACATTATCATGGCTAACTTGACCCAATTCTTTTCGTTCTTGATACGCAATATGTCCACACATATATGATATATATCCCTAGATTATATTTTTGTGGTGCCGGGTCAGAGACTCTATTCGGGACAATTCCAACTAGTTTATTCATTTATTTCTTTTTTGCATTTTAAAAGTTTGACCACCCTCGAATTATTTTTTTTAATTTGCATTTGGGGAACTTATATTCAATTTTAATGTGTCTCACAACCGAAAAGAATTCAGGGGTTTACGAGATGAGAGAATTAAGGATACCCCCCAGCAACATTAATCCAATACATAAGGATGTACCAAAAAATACAACATTTTTGTTACTTGACCGACCATCAGGAGAAGCAAATACAAATTTTCAGTCAAAATACATGACTTTTTCAATTAACTTGCTCAACAAATTTGATCAAGTAGTTAATAATAACTCGAAAATCAAATATAAAAAGCTAGTATCAGAAGTTTCTTTGAATTACCTTTTGTTTCTAGTCAAATTTTTTTTGCATTTATTAGTTTTGTGTCTTATTTTTGTGAATGAGTTCGTTTCTATAAAAAGTTTGAAAAATAAAAAAATTATCACCAAAAGTTAAAAAAAAAAATTGCTTTAGCAGAAAATAATCTAAAATAGACCTTTTAAGGTTATTTTTTTTTAAATTTAAAAAGTTAGTTCATATTTATTACTTTTCTAACATCTTTTGTGGAGACGAATTAATAATCTAAAAAAGTTTGACGTAAAACAAACGAATACAAAATTTTTAAATAAGGACAAAAATAATTCAATAAAAATGCCAAACCAAACTAAGTCGAGTTTAAATAAAAATATACACTTGAAATAAAGGAGAAAATAGAGGAGAAGCAACCTTAATTTAGCTCCATATTAAGCAAAACCTATTTTTCCAACACTCGTATCGAGCTTCATATGTAAGATTGTCATGAGAAGAAGCAACCTTAATGATTTTGAGGTCCCCAAATATTTGGTATATGCAATAGAAATACCAACAAATCCTGGCAAAGCTGAATCTCTTGGTAAATGCAAAAGAATGCTGGAAATACCCCTCCTATAATTGAAATTTTAACAGTACTCCTGTATAATCTCTTGTTCCATCTCTTTGCCTTTCCAAATTTTTGTTTCTTTCTTGCATACCTTAGACATCAGTTAAACAAAGAAATGCTTTGACTAAACACTTTGTTTCCTTCTCATTTCAGTATTTATCAGTTGGGCATCCACCTTATTACAAAGGCCTGGATTACATCTACGAAGACCGCGGGGAGGTAGTTTTTTCCTACAACTTCCAGGTGATGCTGTTCAATTATGCATGTTAAGTATCATTTCTTCTGACAGTTGCGTGCTGCATCGCATTGGTATTAGGTATTGGATCTCCGCATCTTCGAGACAGGAGAATATGCGCTTGTGAGTCCCCTTCTTGTGTCCTTTCTATCCCCCTACATAGATTGCGTTGCAGATTCGCAAACTTGTATCAGTCAGTATACTTGTATGAAGTATATTTATCCATCCTGGCACTCTGATATCAGCCTCCATGCACACAAACAAACGCAAGTAAGAAGTATAGAAAGAAAGAAAGAAAAAAGGTGGGGATAAGACTGTCTACCTATGACCTCCCCCCTATCAAGCTGTAGGCAAGGCCATGGGCATGATCTGCTGAGAAATTTTCCTAACCAGCGCACACAATCGTGAATCGTACCAAAAGTAAATCAAGCAAAGAATGTACGCATAAAGCACCATACAAGTTTTTTTTACACGAGCTAGTCAGCAAAGTGGCAAACCAAAGCAAAATGAGGCTTCCCAAAACCAACACGACCTTTAGTTTTTGGTAGCCAACCGTGTTCATAGGACAAATCACAAACCACTTCAGGTTTTCTGCTTATTATCTCATGTTGAAATTTGGGTTTTTTGCCCTGTAATTCTCAACAATCAACTTCGGTTTGAGGATAAAAGTACAAAAAAAGCACAAGAAACCAAGTGAAACTAGTCATTTCTACAGGTAACAGCATAAAACATGTGCTTGAATTCAATACAATATTCAGATCATGATTTTGTACTCTGCTCACAGATCGCATGGGTTGGGGTTCCAACTGCACCAGCTTGGCTTCCAACAGATATGCTTATCAAGGTACCCTTCTCAGTTTGTTTCCCTTGGACTTTGAATGCGTTATGGGATTTTCTAAAGAGAGTGTACATAAAAAGAACAAGAAAGTGAATACCTATAATAACCTAAATCGCATAGGATTGAATACCTTTTCAGCTTTTCCCCATTCATTTTCTTTTCCCTCTACAAATTCAGAATCCAAAGGCAACCTTATGGTTTCATCAAAATTCTTGTATAAGTTCAGAGTTCATACTTACTCTCTCCATACCTAAGAGATAATGGTTGCATATTTCCATACCTTGCAGTCTGACAGGCTCAATTATGAGAGATTATAACCAGCTTCCACAAGGTAAAGGTGAAGCACCTGACTACAAAGTCCACACTTTTCTTGTTCTTTTGAGCGATGCTACAGACACGACACATGTTCTGACACAGATGTGTTCGCAGTCGTCCGATGCGTATGGGTTCCCCATGATTCACGCGAGACCAGCGTTCATCAAACGACTTGGACATATTTATATTCGAATGTGTCCAAACAATGTGTCCCAAGTATTTTCTTTTTTCTTTTTTCGGCTTCGGTTGTATCCAACGTCTATGTAACTTAGTCTTCTAGTATATGCTGTGCTGCTGCAAATAGTATCTTCTTTTCAATCTTGTACTGCTGCTTCTAAGTGTGACAGGCCTGTTTAAATAGTGGAAGAAAAACTGAGGATAAAAAGTTGAAAAGGCTATAGCTTATATACCGAGTGAATTTTAATGGACGTTATTTGTCTGGATTTAACACTATACTTTGGGTTTTGGTTGTTTGCATAGATTATCATGAAGGAATTAACCTCATAGGTATTGTAAATAAATTGTGTTAGACCGATCTGTCTACAATTTTCTTTTCCATATTTGTGCGAAATAACCACTAGTTCATCATTTTCCCAAAATTATCACACCATTTTGTTACCATCTCGAAACACCATTAACCAAAATTTCATAGGATAGGCAGATGTATCGCCATTGTCCACTCTGTATTTTAATTTTTCCTTTTGAACATTTGCACTCTTATATTGTATGACCTGTATCTTGAAATCTTTCAAACATACTTCTGCAAGGAACAACAGAAACACATATCAACTGAAGTTTTAAGATGCATAACAATTCGCCCTTCTCCAACATAAAAAAGAGCCCCAAACATTAAGGGTTGTAAACTACATGACTTGAAAACTTAATCAGGTTTCAAGTGTTCATTGATTTCTTTATTACTCCAACTTGTCTAAAAGGCTTTCATTTAGCTTATCCCAAGTTGAACTCAAATAGCATTGCTCATTATTTTACAATATGCTAATCCGAGTACAAGTTCAGCTTAAAAATTAAATGAGCTTCAAAATGATTTCAAGATCAGTTATTCATATACTGAGTCTGTCACTACCGAGCATTTTACAGGCCAGATACTAGTCAAAATCGAGTAAGGCGGTAGGTTTTTAAATGGTCTCCTAAAATAAGTGCATCTTACATGTAGGTGATGGGTTTATAGGCTGCCTCTTGAAGGAACCATAATGGTGTACTTGGTTTAATGGTGTGTGAAGGAACAAATGGAGTGACAAGAAAAAGATAAAATGAAAGCTTTTTCTAGTTCCTCGTCATTTTCCTTTGAAGAGTTCATCCATAAATCCAGGATCTAAACTTTTTTTCTTCTTTTTAACAGTACTTTTTTTCTTTTCTTTCTTTTTTCATTTGCGTGGGAAAAATATCATTTCAGAACAAACCATAGGTTAGGGAAAAGCCTCCCTAACTACATTAACCACAACAACAACCAAGCAAAGGAAATAGGATAGATTAATGTGATACATATCATAACCAAAGGATATCTTTCCCCAAAACTATATAAAGCCCCAGGCATCGAATACATTTATGAAAAAGAAAACCACAATACAATTGAAATTTTCAGTCAGAAGCCAATAATCAAATTTCCTGGCTAATCAAACTTAAGAATATTTGCTTCTGTTGAGTATGAATTCAAATTGAATTTCCTTTCTTGGTACAGAAAAATAAGAAAAGAAAGTCATTGCTGCAATATCAATTTTCTCTGGCAGACCAATGAATACAAGTAAAATAAAAATCAATAACCTCGGTGGTGTTTGGTATAGGAGAATGCTAGCCGAATTACCTTTGCTCTACCCCATTCCTAATCTATGGTTCAACCAAGGGGATGACACTCTCCCCAATACATGCTATAATTTCATAAACAATTGGTGCCACTCTTCTTTCATGTATCCCGCTGAAATTTGCCTTGACCTTCCATTCCCATTCATCAGCATTACTTGTCAGACATGAAGCTTTGTGATACTTTGTTTAGTGAAAAGCAAGATCATTGCGCCGATTTGATGCTCAAGAAAATTGCTGGGGGAGGAAAAACTAACACTGAACCCTCTTCCTGCGTTTGTTGGCCTTCATAAGCTGCACTAGGGAAGGAAGTGGTCGAGGCACAGGCACATTCATTGACCGATACAACTTCCTAAAGTTCTCATTAAAGCTCTTTGATGATCCAACCGGCGAATCACCATTCAAACGAATTCTGGCATCATTCTCTGATACTGACCTTCCAGATTCTACCTCAGTAGCCTCCACTTTGGTCTCCAATGAATTTTCACAGTCCACTTCAAACTTCATCCCTCGCTCCACCGAAATCCTGCATTGTGTTCCACTTATACACGTCTTGCTCTCAACTGATTTTTCACGTTTCAATCCCAAAGCATCCTCTTGGGATGAACATCGTCGTTCTGCTTTACCAGAAACGCTATGTGGAGGCTCATCTTTGGTGGGTTTACTTTTGTTCTCTTCAAGTGGGAAAGCAAAATCCATGGGGCCACCGAGTCTTGCCCTTCCAAATAAAGTGACAGGTAGCCTTTTGCTGGGAGGAGAGAGAGTCAAGAGTTGTTTTTGGTCAATCGATGTTTTCACAGGCTGCAACTGAGATTCTACAGCGGCTTTGATAGCGTCTTCCACTAAAATTGAACGATTATCACTAGGAGAAACTTCAAGCCTTATGTCTAAAAGCTTCCATAGAGGGTCATCAGAAGCAAGTTGTGTGCCAAAACAATTTTTCTTAACATAATCAAGCTCCATAGCCCTGCAACTGGGAGTTGTCGACACAACCCGTTTGGGAGCAAGAATTTGCATAGCCCACTCCAACTCTTCTCTAGAGGAGTGCATCGAATAACAAATATGCCAAACACCAAACTGATCTCTCACTGCTCCACTGCTTCTCCCTTTTCTCTGTCTTTCAGTTTCTAAAATCTCATCATCAAACACAAACCACTGGGAGGAAGCACGGATTATGAGAGGCTTCGGCTGGAAATTAGCCTTTGCCTCTGCAAATTTTGATTGTGCTCTTTCATAGAGCTTAGGAAATCCTTCCAGCACGTGAAAGCGGGAGGATGGATCTTCGGAGAGTATTTCGGGAGCTGTGAGTGTCAGAGCATGGAAACATTCTGGACTCTTGTCTTTATTGACGAAGATTTTGGAACCAAATGTTTTGGAAACTTCCACAAGTATCTCTCCTTGACCGAGAAGATCACAAGTCAGGTAAACCACTAGGGCATTAGGGTGCTTCCATATACAATTGATAACCTGTTTCATGGATAGTGAATGTTAATCAATTATTGCCCAAACATCAACATATATGTGTGCGTGTAGAGCGAGGGAGAGAGGAGAGAGAGATTCCTATCGGAAGCTGCAACTGCTGAACTCTCTCTGGAAAATAAATGATCTTTCATAGGATAGTTGAACGAGATCTTTTATGAGATTTGCAGTAGTGAACAGAGAGGAGAGCAAACTCGGTAAAAATTCTAAGCAAGTAGTGAACAGAGAGGAGAGCAAACTCAGTAAAAATTCTAGTGTCAACAAGAGTACGGATGCAAATTTTATTTTGGAGAAGAGTACGCAAGCTGATCAATATATAGAGACGACTAGATAATAGGATAAAAGCAAGCTCAGGATCCAAATAGCTTTTGGTTCAAGCCCTCGTATGCAAGAGGATAAAAATATATATGGAGAATGGAGATTGGAGAGTGAGACATAACTTAGGAACTGAGATAGATGTGAGCAAAACGCACAACTCTTTGCACAAAACCCTTGATTTTCTTCTCATTTTTAAATTTTACTTTCCAGAAAAATTAAGTGCTAATTCATGGGTGGGAGCAAGAGCCTTCGTCATTAGACGTTAGAAGCCCAAAGTTGTATGAGCATCAGTATACATATATCCAAGCATCATGAATATTTGTTACTTGCTAATACTTACCTCATACAAAAAGAACTATGAAAGCAAATTGTAGAACCACAATATCGACTTGGGACATCCAGGGCTCACTCGGACCAGCTTGGCTCAAAATGAGATTATGCTGGGCCTATCTCATCCACATCAACATAGCATCACCCCGTTTGGGGACATCTTGCAAGCTCAGTATAACGTAAAGCAAACCAAGTGCCACCTGGCTCCAGGTGGTAGTGGGTCACATGGGTTTTATGCGGGGAACAACCTCACGCATAATCACTTATGCTCTAGGGATCATTCAGAAGCAGCTCTTCTCTAACAAATTCTAACGCCATATGGGGAGAGAGAGATTCCTCATTATCACAACACACACCTGTAACCACCCTCCCCAAGGGTTCAAAACTAGAATGCTAGCCCAAGTACGGACCACTTATAAATACAACACACAACCCTAGCTTGCTAGCGAAGTGGCAAGCACAAAACCTCTTATAAATCCACTACACAACCAGGGTAAAGGTACGGGCTACATACACACTAATCTCATACTTCTTGACACTTTGTTAACTTGCTTCTTCACTCACTCACTCGACTGTCAGAGTGCCCTTCGGCCAACTTAGCCTGGTGGGTGTTCTGGGTGCCAGAGATCCAGAGTAGCAGCTCATCAACCCTACCAATTCACTTCCCCATTCTCATCCCATGCAAAATTATTTCCAAGACAAGTTTTTCTTTCCTAGTCAACTTTCTGGAAACAGTCTTTGAGAACAATGAATCGCATGAACTTCCATCGATTTTTCCTGTTTTATATAAGTTCGACAATGTTAGAGGAAAAACCCACACTCTTTAGAGAGGGGCGGGAC
>JABCMJ010016451.1:0-15327 GCA_014822125.1 Arbutus unedo
TTTGGAGAACAGGCTTTGATCTACCTAGGAGGACCCTTGTGCCTAAGATCGGCAACTTTGATTAAGGTCCGAACACGAATTTTGTTGCAATTCGAAGTTGCAAGAAGGACAGAGAAGAGGAGAAAGATTATTAAACATGCTTGAAAAAACTAATAGTAAAGAGAAAAAAACGAAAAGAAGAACAAATAGGGTTTCACAAATCGCCTTGGAATTCTTAGTATTTGGTTTTTGGGTTCGTCGTGCCTGAACTCCCAATTCCCTAAGACGAAAAGAAAGTCATCGTTGTTGCCGCAATTGGAGTTAGTGAGATGAGTCACTGTCACTTGAGCTTTGATCGGTTTTTAAGGTAATAAACATCAGAGTTGAACTTCACCATGTAATAGTGGTACTGGATATTCACTAACCCTAGGTCGGTTTTTAAGATCTTATCGTGCTCTACTATGGACATGATAATTTCGTAAGTGATCATCACGATTTACATCAGATTATGTCTATAGAAGATTAACACTCGACGGAGTGAGAGGTGTAGGGGGAATCAAACCCTGCCCTCTGTTACAGACAGTAGAGGGATGTGGACTGAGTCATCATTGTGGATTTTAGGATGGGCCGCGGGTCATTAATCTCTACTACAACACCATTTAGGATGTTGTAGTTCTGACAAAAATCTGCAATTCTGGTTAGGGTGACGAAGAGTTTTCTAAGGATTCCCATTTGAGGAATGTATGAGAAAGTGTGAGTTTGAGAAGGACTTTAAGAGATGCAACGAGGAATCAAAGTTTTCTTTGGTCACAAATGGTAACAATGGAATAAAATGGATGGAAGCCAAAGATGAGCAATGCGAGGAGTGGGAGTGAACAGAGGAAAAGGGAAAAGTGAGTTCACTTTTGGAAAATATAGAGTTCTTGATTTGGGACGACACATTGTTCCGAAAAGAGTTGTCAAAGTGTTTGTTGCATTTAATGTGATGGTATGATTTCCATGTGACAGTTAAAAGAGATATATTTGAGAAGGAAATATCAGCCTACAAGGAGGCCATGTAGCTTTGCCTCCTCCAGTAGCTCGGCATGAAGCAGACAAGGCTGGGGGCAATTGAATGAGATAAAATATAAAAAGAAGATATTTATATTTTTCTAGATTGAATTATTAAAGTCATATTTTTTATTCGGCGAAAAGATGCTCTCAGTCACGTTGGTGATATGAGATCACAGTAAGATTAGCTGACATGAGGAAAGCGGTTATGAGTTTTGCCAACCTAAGAGGGACAGTTAGTTAAGATAAGCTAGAACCCCAATTATCTCGGGAGTTGTTCTAGCCAGATAAGGATGAGAAAACAATGGGTGATTCAACTTGAAATGAGGAGTTTAAGGTTCAATAAAACTCGAATGGTAGAAGATAAATCCTTGGAGGGTCCAAGTTTGATTTATCTCATTATTGGCCAATCTGAGGCCACTTATAATCTGATTCTTATGAGGAATTAGAATCCAAAAAGAACACAGATTAATTGATGGCAAAAGTCTAACATAAAAGTTCATAATCAACATAAAAGGTACATGCTATTACACAGTTTTAACTATTACACACTGTAACAGCTCGTCCCATATCGAAAGTCTACATGGGTAATCTTGAGTATATAACGAGTCATGTATACTACTACTAACAACTTAGGCTTAAGTATTTTGGGGAATGTGGTTAGGTTTTAACAAGTTATTGTATCAGTGGTATACATAGAGTGTTACCATCAACGACCCATGTAGACGATCGAATAGGGACAAAAATTTGTGTGGTTACTAGAGAATAGACCCGGGTAAGGCCGTGGTGACTCTAGTGTTTAAACCCCCCGCGAGGGCACGAGGTCTTAAAGATGAAAAGATTGTGACATTCCGTCCTACATCGACAATCTACATGGGTAATTAGGTCTATAATGAGGCATGCAAACTACTACTAATTACTTGAACTTAAATATTTTGGACCACGCGGTTAGGCTCCAACAAGTTATTGAGCTAGTGGTTTACATAAGGCGTTATACACAGAGAAGTTCTTGTGATCTTAGTGCTAATATAGCCATCGAAATATCTTCCTACCAAAAATATGGAGAGTCCTTTGACGGTGAGTTATTTTGCAGGTCACTGGAATTAGAACGTGAGATAAGAAGAATCACAGATTCTGTTGGTGTCATACGCAAGGTGATAGTTTCCATTATTTTCGAATTTAACCCACTTACATTATATCAAATACTTGTGGAAGATATGCATCAGAGAAAGACAAAGCAAAAAAGTAAAGTTTCTTTTGTGGTGTTGATATATGAGGACCATAATAGCCAAAGTTCGAAAACAGCCTTCATTTTTGTGAGTTAATAAACTCTTTTTACTTAAAGTTTGTTACTGAATTTGTGACTGAAATACAAGTTCTCTTGCTCGCCTGAAACCTAATTTGCAAGATAATAAATTATTAAATAATCGTTCGCCTTTATTTGATGGAAAGACACCAGACATAAAATAGGACACTCATCACTGTATAACGTAACACTCTAAATTAGTACCCGGCAATACCGGATGTACTGGTCTACATCGAACATTTAGGACTATACGAGATATTTTTCAGATTGAGGCCAAAATGAAATTTTTTTATGTTTTAAAATTATTTTTATCATAATTACTCTGAAAATAAGCTATATTGTGCTATTTTTAATAAAAGCATTTATTTTCAATACCAGTAACTATGTTTCAAGTATTTTATATGTAATAATTTTTTTAATTACTCATTTTAACTTTATCTTAGTATGTATTTTATCTCTTAAAAATAGTTAAATTTTATAATTTTTTTTATCTTTAATTAATTTAAAATTTGTAATACTCTATGGTATAGTATGATAACGTACAATAGGAGATGGAGAAAGAAAAAGACTTTATTTGTTTCCGTTCGAGATTTGAACTTGGTTCCTCCACATCTTATGTGCAAGTCGCGTATGTTGTGTAGCCAGGATCAATTTTAATTGGAACAAATCAAATAAGTTGGTGGTATGTGGTGAACACATTAGGACGATGAAAAAACACTAATTTCAATTTCACTTATACCTACTACAACTAGTATCGAATACCATCAATTTCAGATGGAGCAACACCATAACAATTTTCACAAGATACAGAAATATATATGAAGTTTAAACCACTACCTTATCATACTACACTAGACGTTGCCCACTTACCCTCTTGGATGAACAAAAACTCATCTCAAAGAGCGAAACAACCTCACAAAACCAAACCTCTTGCAACACCCCCATACATATCACATACATACGAAAGATTCTAGCTTTCGTGCTTTGGTGGGTTTCTGCTTAAAGTCCTTTATTTTATAGATTTCGAGTCGAGAATAGAGCAGTGCTTTAATTTTCATATGGGTCCTTCTTTTCAGTGTCCAATACGCTTTCTCCCATTCCTAGCTGACCACTGCGCCCTTCTACTGCCCCTAGCCCTCTTCCACCTCTCCATATTCCTCAGCCTGGCAAAGATTTTTCTAATTTGATAGAGCTTGTGAGACTGTTGAGCAATCACATTCGCAGTTGAGGAGCTCTGGCTCAGGACTATCTCGTACCCATCACCGAACGAGGATTCCATTCCTTGGCTTAGAAGTTGCCAAAATAGGCCTCCTGCAGCTGGACCACCGTGCTTGGCTGATGAGTATATTTTGTAATACACTGTATTGAACAGAAGGTCTCTCTGGTAGGTACTGAAACCCGGATCTTTCCATGATTTCCCGAATTCTGTTATGAGTAATGGTTTGTGAATAAGGTACTGTGCATCTTCAATGTGGGTGGTGAGCCAATTGTCTACAAAGGAGAGTTGGTTTTGATCATTTGAATTGGATAACCTAACCATCCCAAAAATCATCAATAAAGTTAGGAAACAAAAATCATTTACAAATAAAATCTTTATGCGTTAACGTAATCAAAGTTGAGTTTTCATTTTTCAGTCATCAGCTGAGAATTTACCATTGATCAGGATAGGAGTGAACAGTGGCAAAATCGATCCTGGGGATGCGATTATTGGCGATGAAATCAGTTCCAATATTAAAACCAGGATTGAGGCTCTTCCTCTGGGGTGTTGTTTGCCCGTAAAATCCTTCCAGGCCAGCCTCCAGCAAGTGATTTCGGTCTATCGACTTCACGTAAGAAGCCATTTCCATTATCCAGGCCTATTAGAGAAGACATAAACGAACAAAACATTGGAATAAAACTTAATATATACATTAAAAATAAGTCAAAAAGTTGCGCAAAAAAGAAGTCCGATGTAAAGTAGTTAAGCAAAATCTAAACCAGAGATTCTGGTCATACAAACCTGAATGGTCCTCCCTGATGGATCTGACGTGCACCTGGGTTCATTCATAAGCTCCCAAGCCATGATTGTTGGGTCATTCTTGTAAATAACTCCACTGATGGTGTTAAATCGTTTAAGAACGGTCTGCAAAATAAATTTAAAGTATAACCAGTAAATAACACATTGAAAGCAAAAACTGATCCACAACAAAAAAAAAAAAAAAAAAAAAAACTAGGTCAGAATATGGGTTTCTGTTACTTTACCTTAACATGGTTCTTGTAGTATCCTTTAACAACTGGATTTCTAAAGAAGTCATCATCAGATGTGAGGTACTGCCCTTGATTTCTAGCCCAGTTCACATACTGTTTCCTTCCCCCAAAGCTCTCATAGTTATTCACTAAACTCAACACAAGCTTAATCCCATACCTTCTTGCCTCAGCTATTACAAAATCCAACCCCTTTGCACCAAACAAGAGCAAAGCCAGATCTCAGGAAAGACAATACAAGATTGCACAACAAGAGCTCAGTTGTGTTTATAGCAAATTTATTTTCGAGAGGAAATAGTTTCAAAATTTTGAGTACATCTTTTTGGTTTTGTGAAAATTCCATAAGAGACAAGTTTGAAAATTTGTCAAACCAACGAATTTTGTGGAACTCTGGAAGACTGATTCCGGAAACAGAGGCAACCAAAGCACAAAAAGATACCTGAAACATTTGCTCGTTGTAGGAGCCAGGGGAGTATTGGAGAGGTCTATATCCAGCGTCACTGAAAGCCCAAGTTCTAGCAACAGAAAGGCCATGGCTTGAAGCTTCTCTAAATGCAGATGAGACTTTGTTTCTTTGAGATGGGTCAGAAGCCACATACATCAACCAATAGGCATTGAACCCATTGGCATAGTAAGGATATCCATTCAACATGAAATGGGTTCCCCTGGTTCTGATGAAATCATCCCCTGCTTGTACTTCAAAATTGTAGCACTGTTGTTGGATCAAATGAGCTAGGAGAAATGGCACTACCCAGTGTTTCATCTCTCTCTCTAAAATGCAGGAAGTAGTTTTTGAGGCAAATAGAGAACAAAAAGCAAGTATTAAAAGCTAAGCAGAGGAAGGTAGGGTTGGTTGTCCCATTATAACAATGGAAAGGGAAAATAACATTTACTGTCACAACATAGAAGAAACGATTGTTTTGTTGAAATAATAGATATTCAAAATGGACTAAATTCAAGTGAATCATGACTATTGATTTTTGAATTCAAAAAAGTTTTTAGAAAAACTTTTTAAGAGCCTACACTTTCCCAATTGTAAAACTATTACACTATTACACTTTTATAAAATGAAGAGTCTATGGTCCTAGAAAATGGACCAAGAAAATTATCCCGAATTCAAAATCAATTTGTGAATCATAACCATTAATTTTAAATTCAGGGTAATTTTTTGGGTCCATTTTTTGAGTGTGTAACATTGCTCTAAAAGCACTACTAGACGCATCATTAATATAAAGGACAAAGGCTAGTTTTATAAAAACACTTCTATAAAAATTAATTCTTTACTTAGATTGTGATGACTAGTTTTACTTTGGTGAACAAAGGCTCCAATATTGTTAAGTCCCTAATGCTATAGGACAAAATCTATTAATTGGGTATACTATTTCAAAGGACAAGAATTTTTTTAGTACATAGTAGTATTAACTAATGTTACGAACTCCCCATACTATAAAACAATTTGTATTGTGGGCTTCATATGGCCTGAACAAATTATTAGATTATGTAGGTAAAAATATAAGTTTAATCCATGGAGGCTGAAATGCAAGCCCGAACCATCTTTGGATAAATGAGTGTTGGCAGCTTGAGGCTTGAGCCAACGTATTACCGAATGTGTCCACTCTAGATAGGTTGGCATGATGAAAATGGGTTAGACTTCGGCACTATTGAGCTTTGGCCGACGTGAGCCGAACAGGCTTATCACGAAAAGGATATGGGCTACATTGAATGCCAACCTATCGGCCTATTGTTCAACCAAGGCGATGGGAATCTCCCAGAAAGGCAGGCCCTAGTTTGGAAAGTACAAGTTTGGGCAGTAGCCAAGATTGGGAAGGTGTCATGTTTGGAAAGTTACTCGGCATGGAAAAATTGCGATTTAATATCAGCAAATAAGGAAAGATTCCCTAGAGATTGTGTTACCAAATATTGCACTCGATGACTTATAAATAAGAAATCATAGACCATTAATCAAGTACGCTATCATTCATTGTGAAATTACTATTGTGCTTTGATTTCTCAAATTGTTTTGACTTTAGCTTCGGAGTGTCTCAGGATGGAAACAACCCGATTGGTGCTAATTGGTTGTTCACTGTGCAGGATCTTGGAGCGGCTCAGACAAGAGAATATTCACACCCCCACAATTGGCAACTCTATTGGGAAAAAATAGCATCATCAGAATTGAAACGCTTAGATGGTTGAAGTCAGAATTGCTAGAACGAATGAGGAAGGGCAAGTGGGCACCCCAGTTTCGAAAGACAAAGGCCCCTTCCCATCGATGATGTCCAGTCGGAGGAACCTCCGGCGGCTCCTCAGAAACTGACCACACAAGAGTACATCAAGTAGCTGGAACGAGATCAGAGAAAAGGGACATGGCCCTGACCAGCCTACACCTGGAACTCATCCAGCTAAGGGCGGACGTGCACGGAAATCAAGTTCCGGTGATGAGCTGAACACAGGGAAAAAACTACACCAGAACCTTTACTCCGCCCCATGGAGAGTGTTACGAACGCAAACATGTGTCAGAAAGGTTAGGCTCTAAAGTATTGACCGATTGTCATGATGGTGGGAAAAGGGCGCATCGAGCACAAACCCCATCGCCCGAATGGCAACTACAAAAAATGGAAGGACGGCGCTAGGACTTCGGCATTCGACAAGCTGGGTGACTAGGAGGTGGATAACTGTCCCACAGGCTGCAGGCTGAACCGAGAGGCTGTTCCGAGAGGACCTGGAAAATAAGCTGGAGAAAAATAGGCGCAGGGCCCAGGACCTTAGGCCAGTGGCACAATCGGAGGCTCTGGGTTAGTCTCGATCAGAAGCTGCACACGATCGTCTCCTCTTGATTCTATTTATGTGACAGATTGAGTCAGTCAGGCTACCTATTGGGTTCCACCACCCCAAATTCAACAAGTATGAGCCAAAGACCGACTCATATACCCGTCTAGTTCATCACAAACAGATGATGTCATTGTACTCTACTAATAAAAACTCATGTGTAAACTTTTCCCATCCAACCTGGGTGAGCTCAACCACCTATGTTTTAATCGGCTCCCGAAGGGGTTGATCGGTAGCTAGAAGGATCTTTGTCTGGCATTCTTTGCACAATTCGTTATGAGTACTAAGGTAAAAAAGGAGGTGGCCGCCCTGCTCGGGCTACACAAATCAAAATCTAATCAACTTCGGGAGTATGCAGGTTGGTACTAGGAACTATGCAACGAAATTGAGGATTGTGACCGCAAGCTCGCCATTACTTCTTTCAAGCTTGGCCTTAACCCAAAAAGCAGGATCTTTGAGGACTTACTTCTAATCCCAGCTACTCACATGGGATGAGTTGATGGATCAAATCAAACAACATGCTAAATTGGAAGAAGCAAGGGAGGAGCGTACTAAGGTCGAACACAATGGGGCAAGTAGGAGTGACCCCAATAGGGAGCACCGAAGAGAAACCAATGTCATACAGACAGGCCCAAAGAAGTTTGCCCCTTTGAGTATGTTGCCGAAGGATGGTGTTCAAAATCTCTCTGTTCCAACTTGTGGGGAAAATTGAGCACAAGCCCTTCTTTAAGTGGCCGAACAAGCCTATTGGGGAACCAAAGTCAAAAAATCAGAGGCTACGATGCTTGTATTGTAGGGATCAAGTGCACATGACGGCCCACTATCAGCATTTCAAGACATTCCTGGAGGAAACAGTGGCCGAGGGCCGATTGAAAGAATGGATTGACAAGAAGAAAACTCAAGTCGGCGCGTTAAGAGACGATGAGTTCAGACCACGAATGCCGAAGAAGCACAGACCATTAATGTCATTCATGGCATGATGGACCCAGAGAAAGAAGAAAGGCATAAGGCTGAACTGCAACTCATTGTAGGATAGGAAGTCATGAGCATAGCACCAGCCTCTAGGAAGCACCGAAGAGAGCCAGAGGGGATCATCACTTTCATGGACAGAGATTTAGAGCAGGTACGACATCCACATAACAATGCCTTGGTTATAAAACTGGAGATTGATTCATGGTTTGTATAAAGAACCCTACTGGATCTCGGCAGCTCAGCAGAGATTATGTATTACGGTCTGTTCAGAAAGACAGTTACAAAGAAACCAACCTACAACCAATCGAAGTGCCATTGGTTGGTTTCAATGGAGCTCCGATCTGGTCGCTCGGCAAGTTCATACTCCCAGTTGTGGCAGGATCCTTGACATTGCCAATGGAATTTTTTGTGGTAGACATCCAATCGTTGTACAACGCTATTGTCGGCAGAGATTGGGTACACAAGTTAGGGGTGGTAGCCTCCACCTATCACCAAGTACGTCGATTTGTGGGGCCGAATGGCGTGGAAAGCATCTACGACAACCAAGTGTCAGGCAATGAGTGCTACATTGCTGCAGTAAAGAGTAAGTCTACCCTGGAGCACGTCAACTAGGTTGAAGTTATTGACATGCCAGTATTAGAAGATGTCGGCATACCAGGAGTTGATCATTGTTCCAATCCATGGAGATCTAGAGTGCTTCTTTCTCATTGACTCGTCTCTATGTGAGCACAAGAGGGAGGAAATGGTGAACTTTCTAACCGATCATATATCCGTTTTCTCATGGACACCATATGAAATGCCGAGAGTCGACCCCAAGTTCATTTGCCATGAACTAAAAGTTCATTTGCCATCCTCAGAAGGGTCGACCTATCAGGGAGGATATCTCGATGGGCCATCGAACTGGGCAACTTCAGCATCCAATATCAGTCCCAAATGGCCATTAAAGCTCAGATACTTGCTGAGTTTATGGCCAAATTCACACCACGACCAGATTCGATTGCTGCACCTACCAAACAGACGATAGGGCTTGGAGATAATAGGGAAGGGTTCGGCAAAAGTGGGTGGACACTACACATGGACGGAGCATCCAATGGCAACGGTGCTAAAGCAGGAGTTCTACTCATTTCTCTGGAACGTGTCCTCCATGAGCATGCCATACGGTTGGACTTTCATGCCACCAAGAAGGAAGCCGAATACGAGGCCCTCTTGGCCAGGCTTAGAACGACCGATGCCATCAGCACTGAAGACCTTGTCATCTATAGTGATTCACAGCTGGTCGTGAATCAAATTTCTAGGGAATACGAAGCCAAGGACAAATGGATGGGCAGATATATGAGCAAAACGATTGAGCTGATTTAGAAATTTTCCAAGGTCAAGGTCGAGCAAATCGCTAGGGAGCAAAATTCACATGCTGATGCGTTGGCAAGCATGGCTTCAGTCGTGGAAGTCAACGGTTGCCGGACCATTGCCTTTGACACACTCGCTCGCCCAAGTATCAAACCCCTACAATCCCTTAAAGTAATGATGAGCGAGTATGAGCCGATCTGGATGAACCCCATCATCGCATACCCAAAAGAAGACAGACTACCAGCCGACAAGAAGAAGGCACATCGCCTAGTGCATAAGTCAGCCCAATTTTGGCTCTCTCTGGACACAAAGCTCTATCGCGATCGTTTACAGGATCATAACTCTACTATGTCCACCCTACCATGACTGAGAAGATGTTGTACGAAATTCTTGCTAGTAGTTGTGGTTACCATTTGGGAGGATGATCATTAGCCCACAGAGCAATTACACAGGGCTATTGGTGGCCAAAAATGATGAAAGATGCACAAAGGTTTGTACAAAAATGCAACAAGTGCCAGCACTTTTGTCCACTCATTCGGCAGCCTGTCGAAGCACTCAAACCTTTGACAAGTCCGTGGCCATTCGCGTAGTGGGGACTAGATATCATAGGCAAATTACCTATTAGGGTTTTATACTAAAAGCTATGACTTTATATAATGGATTAATTTTTATTTGAATTTATTAAACAATTATTCTCTTTCTTGATGAGAATCTATATGGGCAATATTTGCATTCTATATTATCATATTGTACATGAGTGTCTCTTATTATACATAGTGGATAATCTCTTATTATACATAGTGGATAATCTAGTGTGTAGAGTTTGGCTTACACACGGAGGATCAGATTATGGATTCTTGTAGAATGTAAGTCTTTGGTTCACAGTCTTAGGTGGAATTAGACAGTGTTTCAGTAGGTCTATCTTGACTATGGAAAATGGTATAATTTTAACTCACTTTGTTGGTACACTTTGTCTGCATTGAACAGGACCAATTTGAGGTATTTGTATGTATGTTGACAATATAATACAATTTACACCTTATGGTTATTATGTATGTCTGTACTCTTAATCCAAAGATAATTAATTGATGTGTACATTTAGTGTTGTTGATTTTGATTCATTATAGAGTGAGACCTTGTGGGCTAATAGTCTCGATGAGTTGGATCACAATATTAAGTGTCTGACAACTATCAATTATTAATGAAATCCACGTCCCTTTATAGGGATTGATGATATCCACTTGAGAAAACTTATAAGTTTCGATTACGTCAAACCCTGTAAGTGGATATTAGTATCCGACATAACGAATAAGTTAAGTGGAAGGTATCAAGGACTTTTATAGATGTTGATTAAATAAATTGTCAGTAATTTATTTTTAATCTACGGGTATTTGTAATCTTACGTGGGGAGATCAATAAGCATTTAATAATATGGTGCCTGAAATATAATTTTGAGATATGGGAGGGGAATGCAATTATAATTCTGTAGTGGTATGAATTATATAATTCAGAATTAATTCGGGCTGGACTAGGAATCCCAAATTATATAGGAAGCACAACTCATACTTCTCATAGGGGTCTCTATCGTTGCCTATATATACATTGCTATGCCTTTTAGTTCAGACACAACTTGATATTCAAAAGATTGAGAAAGGTTCTGTGAAGGCGAAGAGATCATGTTTTTTAGCCCACCCTCAACACGTGATCAAGGTGCAATAGGATTACGGTAGAAGATCTCAAGGTTAGTTGAGCAAGATCATTCTAGTCCTGCTTAAAGTTTGATCAGGATCAAATTGTGAAGACAGCGGGGTTCAAAATTTTTGTTGTATAAACTGTATGCGTTCATCGCTGGGTCTCGGAAATTGATCCCTAACACTACCGACAGCACCACAAGGGTTCAAATTTCTCATCATTGCCACCGACTACTTCGCCAAATGGGTGGATGCCAAACCACTAGTCACCATTGAAGAAAAGGATGCCAAGCGATTCTCTTGGACAATGGGGCTCAGTTTGTGGGTGGCCTCTTCATTGACTTCTGCGCTGAAAACCGGATCAAGTTCTACAACTCCACACCTTGCTACCAGCAGAGTAATGGACAAGCAAAAGCCTCCAACAAAATGGTGGTCTCCGGCATCAAGAAAAGGTTGCTGGCAGCAAAAGGCAGATGGGCTGACGAGCTCCCAAGTGTGCTTTGGGCATACCAAACCATGCCACGACGTTCCACAGGCCAAATGCTGATCACCCTGGCATTCAGTATGGAGACCGTCATTCCATTAGAGGTAGGGCTGCCGACCATATGAACTGAACATTGCAATGAGGACCAGAATAGCCAAGAAATTGCTAAGGATTTGGACTTGGCCGAAGTGAGACAAGACCGAACCCGCATTCGCCTAGCCGCCTATCAGTAAGAAGTGGCCAAAATGTACAATTAGGGGGTCCGACAGCGGACATTTTGACCAGACAACTTGGTGCTACTGAAGGTGGTGGCCAACACAAAGAAGCAGTCTGATGGAAAGCTCAGTCCAACCTGGGAGGGGCTGTACAAAGTTATCGAACAAATTGGCACTGGGCTTACTAGTTGGAGGACATGAACAGCAAAGTTATGCTGAACCCCTAGAATGCAATCAATCTTAGGAAGTATTACCATTAGTCATTTTTGTTCCTTTTCTTTGCATGTTTTGTGGCAAGCGATGCTCTATTCAGCAATAAAATTATCCCTTTTATCTGCACGAGACAATTGCCAACGTTTTCTATTAACATAAATGATCAAGGTTAGGGTCCTTATTTGTAGGAGCCGTAGACCAACCTCAGATGACCGAGGAGCTCGCAAAAGGCTAGGGTTCATATGTGGAGCCGTAAGGCGGATAGGTGGGTAGTCGAGATAATCGAGCCACTAAGAGTTTACAACAATTGGCCAGGTTTTCAAACCCTCAATGGGGAAGGAAATTAGCAAATGGCACCTCGGCCATTGTTGACTAAAACAAAATGAAAGGCACATAGGCCGAAGTAAATAATGATAGGGCTAACAGCTATTGCAGATAAAACGTGTAAGGCAAATTGGCCGAAGTAAACTAAGACAAAAAAAGCGCGTCCGCTGAATCAAAAAGCATAAAAGAATCGAAATGCAGAAATAAGAAGGGCAGGACAAATCTTGTTGTAGCAAAACGTATCAAGTATGGGAAACAATAAAGTATAGAAAGAGCCAACCTAATGCCACAGTTTGGTGTCGGTTAAAGTTGAGCAAAAGTAAAAATAGCTAAAGGGTGCCTTCAGCAAGACCCTTCTCCCCCAAATAGCCACAGACACCGTCTCCCCATCCTAAGCCAGCAGGAGGGTGCCCTCGGTACCAGGAGTGAAAATCGGAGCCACACTCGAGAAGGTAGGCAGATCCTTCAATAGCGGCGAGTCGGCAAGAACATCAACAACCTTTAACGCGTCCACCTAGCCACGCCGATAAATGATGTTTTGTGACTTCACTAGCTCGGCTTTGCACTAGGCTTTGGCCTCATCAAAGCAAGCACTGAAGGCCCTGTCCACCACCTCTTTCGAAGATCCTTCTTGATAGCCAGCTTCTAAATAGATCGACTGGCAACCTGCATTGATTTCGATAGATGCTCGTCAAAAGCCAAGAGAAACTACATGGTTTAAAAAGAATAGACAATGAGTAGGATCAGTAAAAGCCAAAAACATGGGGTTCTAAAATTCAACATAGATGAAAAACTTACCAAGAGGGCATCTGAGAGGGCTCTCTGGTAAAGAGGCTTTATGGTGGTCGGCACGGTGTCGACATCTTTCGGCAGTAGAACCGAACGACCTAGAACACGAGCGATCCATGGATCAGCAATTGAGCTGTTGGTCCTAACTTCGATCCTACCAACCTTGAACTAGGGCTTCCAAAACTCGGCCACGACATTGACCTACTCCTCACCAAACGTGGCTAACCAAACTAGGGAGGAACCTTCAACCTCACTTGGCCGACTCCTCACGAGGCCTTTTACAGCTAGTAGGGGGAGATGCAGTCAGCGTTGCAGATTGGGACAGCACCATGACCACTGGAGGAGAAGGGGTAGCAGATGCCGAAGGGTCGTTAAAGCGAGAGGAGATAGACTTTGCGGTTCGACGAGGAAAATTCTCCATGGTAGGACGGGATGTCCTCAAGCGTGTGCTTGTAATGGGGCTCAAATTCCAAGATCACTCAAACATCTTGGTCGTTGATGGGGATCTAGAAAGCGAAAAATTTGAGACGGCCGAGACTCTGAGCTTAGGTGGCCAATGGCGTCCTTGTTTGCAAAAGAATAAATACAACAATCAAATGTTGAGCATATAGAAATAATAAATGATCTGAAGATGAAGAAGGGCTATTATTATACTTAAAACTCCTAGAACGCGAGGAATGGGTTATTCATTCTCCCCAGGGCCAAACTCGAAGTTGCCGATAACTTCGAGCACATCCCCGGCATATTTGTCCGAGTTTGGAAAACCGATGATGAAGAATCTGTATCTTGGCCGACCTTGGAGATGATGCCTTTTGAATTTGGCATTTTGAGCAGCGAAATAGACGACGATGATATCGCAGAACTCAAAATTGAGACCATATAGCTCTTTTAGCCAAACGATCGACATAATGATTCTATAGAAGTTAATGGACACTTGGTAAGGAGCAAGGTTGAGTTCATGGAAGGCTCGTTAGAGCTAAGGGTGAAGAGGAAACCGAACCCCCCTTCGATGATGGCCATCATAGGGATGTGAATACAATTGGGCCGAAAGCTAAGCACATCGTCCAGAACACCGTATCTATTTCGAAAGACCTGCCTATTGGCATGGGAGCCGAACTGTTCCCATAATTTGCTTCTCTTCGGCACCATAATGGGACCTATCAAAGGTACAAGGGTTCAAAGGAAACAAAAAGTAGGGATGGTGGCTGACACCAAAGGTGTTGTGAAAAAGTGCCGAACAGAATGAAGTCTGGGACTAAAATGATGTGACGGGACAGGGTCGCTGAAAAATGCCTATTGACGGGACATGATTGTCGAAAAAGTTGATGGGATGGTGAGACGGTCATTATTCATAAGAGAACAGCGTTGGAAAGCTAAAAAATCCTAGTTGTAGCACAAAACATTTATGAAATCATGCTCTTGGCATGTAAAATGACATGATACAAGCGTAGAGAGTGAATCTTACCTGAGCGTCAGAAGATTTGAGACAAAAATGCATTGCAAAGGATTCTGGCGATGACACAAAGAATTCTGGCAAGTGACTCTTGTGCGGTGTAATCTTATGGACAGGAGGGAAAAGTGATTTCTCTCTTCCCTTCCTCTATTTATAGAATAGTAAGGCGAAATGCTATGTGGTGCATGGAAAACAAAGCGACACAAAATTGGGTTGCTCGATGAGCAACATGTGGAACCATCTAGCGTTGTTAGCAATTAATGCTTATGATACAACGCATGCGAAGCCAAAGCGACAGCCTGACACATGATGAATTAGCAAACGATGCATGTCCAAACCTTTACAGCTTTGTGCGTTCAGCCACTCGTGTCAACCAATTGCCTATCGGGCCAATACTTGGTTGAGGGGCTATTGTGGAGGCCAAAATGTAAGGC
>JABCMJ010016452.1:0-23993 GCA_014822125.1 Arbutus unedo
TGATCCTGGGTATATAAGGAACCATGTAAACTATTACTGACAACTTGGACTTAAGCATTTTGAGGCACGTGATTAGGCTCCAGCAAATTGTTGGGTCAGTAATTTACATGGGGCGTTACACAAACAACTCAAGCACAAAGTCCAATCTCAAAAAGCTAATTGGTTCAATAAAGTTTGTAAGGTTCATTACCTTGTGGGATTTATTGAATTCTCCCAATTGACTCATGTTGATAATGAGTCTAACTATTTATGGAATTAGGCAATATAATATGTGTTTGAAATTTCAAGCTGGTTATTCCATCTACCCTTCCAACCATGACAGTCAAGTGAAGCAGGCCAAGGAACTCCTAGCCGCATTCGTTTTTCTTGCCTTCAATACCTTGTTGGAAGAATTTCTCCAAATTTAATTCTTCTCGGCTTGTCAAGTTATTTCCACCTCTGAAATAAAGAGTAGTGTCCTACGAACTCCAATCTTTCACCTCCCACCTTCCTAATCTCTTGTTTTTATGTAAAGACCATCCCCGATCTTTTAATTTTATTATTCTATTAATTAGAATTCTATTAATTTTTTGGAAATTTGGGACTTAATTTGAGTTTGAATGAGACTTTGAGGTTAAAGCGTAATTAGTTCATTATATAATATATAATCAAGGTTAAAATTTTATTAGGTCATTCTGACAAAATACAACACGTATAGATCCTAAAGAGCCTCCCTGTAATCCTCGTGAGTGTTTGATGAATTGGGAGTGTTAAATCTTTTCAGATTCTCGAAGAACACATGGAGAAAGCATCGTTCCAAGTGTCGAAAGAATAGATTGAATCCGGTGTTGGTACATTCGGGACGAATGAAAAGATTACTGCATTGCTAGGATTTGTGGTCTCATCATAATCGAGGTAAGATTCTTGCTAAACATGAATTCAAGGTTGTTTAACATATTTTGTATTGTATTTTAGATGATATTCGATCTTATATGTGGTGTTTGTTTCGTGAAAATAGGGGTTGGTTTGTAAAATGTTACGTTCTGCATATTTCACGAACATTTGGACCCGTTGAATAGTTTTGAGTAAATTTCACATAACCAATTTCGACCGGTCAAGGTATGGTTGGATTGGTTGAGGTGTGATTGCACCGGTTGGATTGTATTTCAAAATATTTCAGTAGCTAAATCAATCGACCGAAAGATTATGTCAACCAGTTGACCGTATTTCTTAAATTTTTCTAGTGTTGACATCAACCGATTGAGGGGAGTTTTTAACAATGGCTATTGAGTGAATGCATTAGAATGAGCATTGTGTAATGATCTCTGGACAAATACTGCTGCATGTGCATGATTATGTTTTGATGGTTAGAGTTTTCTATACATGGTCATGGTTGAGTTATGATTATCCTGTACTGGTCTCCATGGTTCCTGTATTAGCAAAATCTACTAGTCTCTTCGTAATACTATCAGTGAAAGTCCGTAAAATAAAACTGGAATAGGATGCGAGTTCCAACATAAGGTGCATTGGTCCCCAATTGTAGCCAAGTCTCTTAAGATGGTTGACAATTCTACATGTATAAAGGTAGTATCAAACTTTTGCAAAATGTATACATTTACACAAACCGAAACCTATAGTTTTTCGTACAAGATATTTTAAACTTCTTTAAACTATAATTTAATTTGCATCATATACGAGTTTCAACTTATTTTGTTGTGTTTAGCCTGTTGCAAAAAAAAATTTAAAATTATTTAATTAAATAAATTATACTATCAAATTTGTGAAATTCAACTTGCTGTAATGTCATTACAACAGCACACCTTGCTAATATTGATTTATTTAGTTAAATTATCCACTGATAACATTAACATCCCATTGTAATGACATTAAGTAGGACAAAACCTACAATATCTAATGGAGTATACAACAAACAGTACACAAATCAACATGAGAAGTTTGTCAAGTTTCTATTGACACAAACAAAAGGAAAAGCTTAGTAAACAATGGTCACCGTAATTGACATGTAAATATATACGTGTTCCCATTTTTCATCACCATTTTATATCACCCGGTTACAAGAAAGATACAACCGGTGACACGTAGAGATGTAATCTTGCAATTATGCGAGCACATTGACTGGTTGGGCATGGCGAGCAACCTTGATAAAGACATCCTCTAAAGTTGTATCTGCCAGACCCCACGCTTGAACTGTGAACCTGCTTTTTGCCTTCTCAACTGCTTGGAAGACATCTGCAATTCTGACTTCTTGTTTTGGCAGCTCAAATTTTTGTGTTCCAGATAAATGGTATATCCTTTTAGCATTCGGGGACAGATTCTTCACCAAGTTCTCGACTTGTTCTTCGTTATTCGATGATGTCGTCATAGTAAACACGTAAGAACCTCCATATCTAGCTTTTAGCTGTTATTCCACAATAAGAATTTTTATATTTTCGTAGCATGCTAATGAAAAGGCACAATAGAAGTGCTTGATTGCGTAGCTGAAGTACTTTTCATTTTGCATTTGCCGTAACACATTTGGACGCCAACTCCAAAAAATTGAAGCCTTATCCTTGTCAGTATCACAAGACATCAACCCAATGGAAGCAGTTCTCCCCACTTACGAACTAAATTCATATTATACTGGTTTACTAGGAAATGCCTTTCAACAACAGGAATCTGAATTTTAGGAAGTAAGAACAAGAAGAAAGGGTAGGGGATCACAGATTCCATGATTAAAACTCAGCCTATTGTGAAGACCACCACTTTGTTCATATAAGCCAAACGTTAGGTCACCACTCAATCTACCTCTACTATAACCACATTTATGGATACTAAACTGGATGTGGTAACCGACATTAGTGTGCACCGTGGGTAATTGAACAAGTGACCATACGCGACATGTGTATGTTAAGTGCAAGTGTGAATGTGGAGAAAGCAATGCTAAATACTGCTTGATCTCCTGATAGAGATGATGGAGAAGGGGCAGAGAGAACGAAAAATTAACTCACTAATCCATTCTGAAACTTCCTTCTAATAGAAAGTCATTTGAGAGGTTATTATCAATTTTGTAATATTCTTGGAAAAACATATTATATGCAACTATGCAAGTAAAAAAGGGGAACATGCACCTCGGGGTTCTTCTTAATCAATGGGCAGAAAAAGATTGCGTGAGTATGATTTCATAAAATTCAAATGAAGCTTTGAGTAGTCACAGTAATGCACTTTTTCAAGCAGCTAGCATGTTTTCTTGCTTCACAGCAAAACTATCATGCACATTAGAATTGACACATACCCAATTCATCCAGCCAATGAGGAGCCAATGGCTAGGCGTAAAAGATGTAATGAAAAAAGCAGGATCAAGTCATCCACGTGCTCATATTCTATGTTAACAAGGAACTCCAAACCCTAGCAACATATATTTCGATATGCATGTTCCGAAACATGGTAAATTCAGCAATTCAAAGTTTCTAAAAAAAAAAAAAATTATAAATGGAACAATCTAGAGGTGGAATTATGTGGAATTATGGTGAGAGAAAATGTAAAGATACGGGTCACAATGCTCTTAGAAGTGTGTTCTATATGAATAATTTGAATAATAATACTTAGTTTTATGCGTGGAAGATTAAGTTATAATTTCGTTATGTATACTAGCCTAGCCCTAGCGGACAGAAATTTAGCCATGCGGTGTACCACGTTTTCATTCCCATTGCTCACACTGGTGTGATCCGTGCTCTAGGTAACTTAGGTTCGTACTATGTGGCATAAATTGTCAAATGTGTGAAAAAATCACACATAGTATTCAACTGAGAAGCAGAATACATTACAAAATCACCTCTTTGGGGTTCCCAATGCACTGCAAGCTGCCATCCACAAAAATTCCTAGTCGATCACACAAATGCTCTGCCTCCTCCATCGAATGTGCTGAAAGGATTTCAGATGGATCAATGGAATTATGAAGGAAAAATGCCTACATAATAATCACTGTAATAGGGAAGATGCCTATGTAATTCTCATCTATAAAGAAAAGTGCCCACTGTTACCATTGTGGTTGATCATATAGGAGTAATGGTTGATCATATAGGAGTTGGCTTCTCAGAAGCAGTCAACATGCACTGTATGGTTTTCTTTTGGGGTCCATTATGGTCCCATTTTCATGATCGGAAGTGTTTGTCTTTCAGAACTCATCGAGAACATCCATACTAAAAATTCATGTTGATGGGCACCAATCAGTACCGGGTCGGAACAAGTTTATTTCAATAAAACAGAGCTAAGCACATTGGATTGAATCCATTTTTTCAAAAGATATTAGTGTTCCAATCAAGTACCGATTGATTTTCAATCAACATGATTTTTGCATGCTTGATGCTCAGGACAAATTTAAAAAATTTAACAATCTTGATCGTCAAAATGAGCTCATAACAGGCACCAAAAAAAGAAAACTGCACGGTGCAGTCCACTTTAATGGACTACTGAGAATCCGACGCCAATTCTATAACACTCTTTCATAGGATAGAGTCCGATTCCGGGTGTGAAAATTGATGAGAGACATTACTGGTGAGAATAATTGCGCGATTTTGTTTTGCTTGCTTCACAACATTCCATAAACTGTTTCTTGAAGCTGGATCCAGTCCAGTACTTGGCTCGTCCATATAAACCACCTTTACAAGATTTTCAAGAATAAGACAATTATCATCATGAGAGATTTAAGGACCGGAAAAAGGTAAGAACCTGATAGTTGGCATGGAGGTTAAAGACATACTTTGGGATCCCCAATGAGTGAAATGGCGACACTAAGCCTCCTTTTCATACCTCCACTATACTTCCCAGCTTTTTGGTCAGCAACTCCCCCATGAAATAGGTTCACACTCTTAAGAGATTCTTCCACTGCCTGCAGCAAAAGTATACAGTAGTGGAGAAATTCAAAACATGAGCTAAATCTTCTGAGAGTGTACTAGTTAGGATGAGGTTAATTCAAGTCATACAAGTTTTTAGCTCATATCAGCCTCAGTAGTTCAATTATGTCTTTCCAGATGTTACAGAGTGCAGTAACATGTGGAGATGCATCATGCATGCTACAACCTTCCAACTACGGATTCCTTTAAGAAGCACTAGTTCAAAAGTGCAAATAGAACTCAAAATGACAACTTCAAAGAGAAAGAATATCAACTTACTTGGGATAATGCAGACCCTTTAAGGTTTTTAAGCCTTCCATAAAAAATCAAGTGCTCCCTTCCTGTCAGGTTTTCCCAGAGTAGGCTGTATAGAAGTCCAAGAAATAGACAAAAAGAGAGAAAATGTACTTAGAATTCTACAATTGAAGGAAAGGAAGACCAGTAAAATGGTGATATTCACATTGAGGAACATCTATTCTTACTCATGTTGTGGGCAGACACCCATGCTGGTATAGATTTCATCCATCTGGGTTCGTATGTCCAGCCCTTGAACATATGCCATGCCCGAGCTTGGCTTAATGAGCCCAATCATCTGTTGGAAAACGTACAAGACTGAGTTTCTATCCGAAAGAGCACCAATTTTTTTTATGGTATTGCAAGAAGAAAATAAATAAATAAGCAGGTATTGCCTTCAAGAAAGATTTCATGCAATGAAACATGGTTTATCCAGAAATTCAGAAACACGTGCAAAACTGGATCGACAAACCAAGATACCGCCTCTTTAATAACTAATTTAGAACCCATGCGCTAAACTACATCTAGAAACAGTTGATGACCCCATAAATAAGACTGCATCAGTTGAGGACCGAAGACCATTTTATACTGACCATATTGATGAAAGAGGTTTTGCCAGCACCATTGGGACCAAGCATACCAAAGCACTCCCCTTGAGGCAAAGCAAGTGACATCCCTCTCACTGCAAATTTATCAGGGTTTCCATCCCTTTTTGGATACACCTTTTTGAGGTTATCGCAGATGATAGCATGATTGGTGTTTGGTCGAAGCAGCAACTGCTCAACCTTCTCCCTCTAGAAAAGAAAAGACGAATCATATAAAAGGTAAAATTTTAAACAAACCTGAAAAATACCCCTTATAGAAAAATCAAGAAGGCAAATATAATGACACATGAGAAAACATAAAAAGTTCAGACGCAAATTTAGAAAATCAACACCAAGGGATCGCTTATTTGGCAAACAAATATTACAAGAATAATCTCTCACGCAATCGTAGATGGTGAAGATTTCACATTGCAGATAAAAAGGTGGATAAGAAGCAAATTATACAATACCGAGACTGCTTTGACTTGGTTAAGACAGCTCAAAGGTCCATGACTCGAACATAGGAGATCTCAAAGTGATGAGAGCAACTTGTACAACACCATGCAGGTTAATTTAATTGACCAGGTTTGTAATCTGTTTGATAAAGTATTTACAACTCTGTTCCGGAAGACCTTTCCTTGATTAAGATCATATATATCACAACCAAGAAACACTCACCTCCTGAGCAACATCAGGTTTGTACATTTCAACGAAAACTTTTGGTCCCTGCTTTTCCAAACTAGGTCTCCAAAAGAATGAGGATGACAAAGGCTTCTTTCTGAAATTTTTCAGAATAAAAGAAGGACTTCTTCCAACTCCTCTTCCTGATGATACAATTACATCGATGTAGTACGCTACAAAAAGAAGCACCAACCACTCCACTGACATGATTATTAAAACATCTTTCATCCCATTACTGCTATCACTTAAGTCTCCCCATCGCATCCCATTAGTTCCCGTGTAGTTTCCCGCTAAAGCATATTGTGAAAACTCATATAACCCTCGAAATAGAGAAAAGCCAGGATATAGGTCCATAACAATAATCCAGCCTCCTACAATTTTAAAAGACAAAATTTATGCCAATTTAGAGTTAGTAAACAGTATAAACACAAAAGAGAAACGAAAAGGACAACAAGCAACCAAAAAAAATCTGCAATAACAACAGACACTAGAAGACGGTTTCAATGACTTCTACCAGTATTATGCATACACCAGAAACTAAACATGAGCAGATGATCATGCTCATCCCGTCTGCCAAATACATTTGGAAACTCGTAGCAATGTTTCCATATAAGAAACATCTCTCAACATTTTTTCTGGCACATATAATTTGGAGCATCACATTTCCTTAAAAGTTGAAATGCAATGGCTCTTTTTCTTGCTTTGAAAAATACACCCTTCTTGATCCACATTGGGCTGGGAGTGCTTTGGCAAAAACATAAATCTGAAATTGGCTTCAAATCTTGTTTACGAAATTGTTATGCATGCACTTATAGTTCCGCAAGACAGAAGTAGCAATTGATATTCATTTCTATCCCAATAATAATTGAGAAGTCAGTGAAATTTTAGAAACATCTTCAATGAAACTAGTTCATTTCTATAAAAGTTAACTTGTCCAGAGGCAATACAGACATTGAGAAAATTCTTCACATCAAGGGAAAAGCAGTATACAGCTAAATATTCCTTCTACTTACGCGGGAATGATGTATCTTCGACAAAGAACCCGAAGAGAAAACCTCCTAGGAGCCCCGTTCCAAAAACCATGAGGTACCCAATTACTGTTATCATGAAACTGAATCATCATCATCTCTAGTTGTTCAACTAATTCTTAAAGGGAAATAATTTGACCCTTAATTGCTAGTTGAGTCCAAACCTTCAGCTGTCTTCACTTTTGAGAAAACAGAAGCTATTAGAAAAGCCAGTGCAATTTGCAAATTTATATAGATAAAATAAAACACAAATTGGATGCTGTAGTCATTGAGCGTGAAGAATTTTAAACCTGCACAGGAATTTATTGCATTAGGGGAGCTTGATTGAAAGTCAGAAGGAAGAAAAGCGGTTCATTTGTTGTCTTATTACCTACAACAGAGCCAAATATCACAAAACATAACATGTAGGCCAAAGACATGCCAAGAAAATAAGCATAAGAAATCATCCAATAAGGACCATCCCCAAGGCCATGCATTTTCATCATGATTCTCAGCTTTTGTTGCTTCTCGTAGACCAACGATGTCAACATGACCTACACAAAAAAGGAAATTTATAAAAAAACAATAATCATATTTGAGCTTAAGCAAATTAATTAAAAAGTATAACATCTTCCTGAAATATGGGCAAGCAAATAAAAGAAAAAATGTCAGACGGGGAATGTTTTCTCGTCCAATGGGGTCACCATGGTCACATAGACTACACAGTAACTACTCCAGTTTAAAAAGAATATTCTGTGATCGGGATTGTTTTACTCTAAACCCACGATTAGACAAAAATCTAGGACTGAATGAAGAAATGAGAAGGAAATGTACAATCTTTTTCCCCTCGCTTCAGACAAGTCATGGAAAAAGCATGAGCAATGGACATTGGGTTTTGCAGAAGAAAAGCACATCAGCTATAAAGTCAATATCATGTTTTAGATAAAGATAGGAATTTGTCACTATAACCACGCATATCTTCACTAGGTAGACCAATTTTCACTGAAATGCAAATATACAGAGGAAATAAAATACATATATTTCAACACGATAGGTGGAAAAAATTTCAGGTATATACCCATCTTGCATTTTCTAATACCTCTGCCATTGGGCTATCTTTTAGTCCATGAATTAGTTCGAAAACTACAAGATCCAATGATTCAACAGTTTCCTTTGAAACTCTTAGGTACGAAATAAAGAGAAACAACTTGATTGAGTGCAATCTGCAGTAGCAGTAATGGTATGAGTTCTATCACGTCGCATCGTATCCCAACAGTGTTCATGCTTGCTGGAAACCACAAATAATTGGAAGTAAATAGCAACTGTGGCAGTGGAAATAGGAAGAAAATGCATGCCTTGAATATTCTAATTCAAACAAACAACTACATTGACAGAATTGAAAAGGATTACTCACAGGGAATAACTGAAAAACGACCCATGTAAAGAAAAGCGGTCCAAGGAGAGAAGTGAAATCCAGTGTGAGTTGGGTTGCAGGCTTGGGCATTTCTTTGACAAACTCAAATTGCATTTTTGTAGCAGCCCCAAGCAAATATTGGAGGTAGGCATTGGAGGCCTGTAAGTGCATGAATCAGAGAAATCAATCATTCTGATTGTCTGTCATTCAATGCAGCAGTACTTGACATTTGCCTACTTGATGTTGTCAAGTCCATATCCAGTAAAACAAATGTGAACACTGGAGGAGATCAAGTGAACTTTATTTTGAGAGAAGCAAATATGAAAATGCAAAACCGCAATAATTCCTCTTTACATTCATGGATTACGAATCAATAAGGACGCATCCAATAAAGACTAAAATTTGTTGGGTGAGGTGGCAAAGTTGAACTTTTGCAAAACCACTGTTATTCCTCCGTGAAAACCAAACCAATATAAGCATGGTGTCCCAATCAGGCCAGCTACAAAAACTACTTCGGTGATTCTGCTTTATCCAGAGGTCCACATTATCCATTAAATTCACTAAACTCGTATCTTTTTTTACAACCACATCCCATATTAACTTAGGCATTTCCCTCCCGGTGGATATCTATCAGCAGTAATGTTGTCGCTTCGTTAAATTTTCCATCTACTAGTCAACAAAAACATTGTATAAAATCAATACAACCTTTTTTTTTTTTTTGCAGCCAACTTTATAACTGTTATGCCACCTTTCGAATAAGATCAACAGTATGATAAGACCAAGAATAAAAAGCACATTTTCCACAATCCAAGCCTGGGCTGGAGCATGTCCGGTGCAAGATGGGGCTCTACATCAGGTAAGGATAGGCAGACTCGAGCTCCGTTGAAAAAAATACGTGCAGAATCTGTGAACATATCAGACTAACATTACCGCCACCAAGCCATGAGGTGGCTGATAACTTCTTTTGATTCCCTCATAAAATTATCTTCTAATCGCTTTCCCTTACATAGAACTGAATTAATAGAGACACTTTATGGTTGCTTACTGAATCAGGGCATCACCTTTTATAATAAGAAGTAAAGTGAGTCTACTTTCTCACCAAAGGGAAGCTCCAAAAGTTGGACCTTACAAACCAGCATGAAGAATGCCTTGATAGATTAATTATTGGGGCGAGGTTTTTTCAGTGTCGTGGGTGGGTGGGTGGGTAGGTGGGAGTGGGGTAGGATTGGCCCTACAGAAAGATTTGTCAGCTGGATAGACTGTTGGAGAGAGTACCCAATCCCCTAGTACATGCAGAGACACTACAGATATAAAGACTCCCTTTGACCACAGGCTAGATGGTTAGCTTCACATGAGAAGAGAGCAAAAAAACTAAAACAGTGGCTGTGAGCCTTATAGCATGAGGTACAGGAGTTTGGTTTCTTTCTATGGTGTGGTAAGCCTTCTCAGTAATTTCAAACAAGATTCCTTCACTCATTAGAGGCTCGATCAGCAGCTTTTTTACTTCAAATCTTCCCAAATATCTTCATTGCCATGTCATATAGTGAGACATTTCCGGCGTTTCAATAGTTTGCCAAAAAAAAAAGGGAAACTTCTTTCACGGAACTCTTATCAGAGTTGGCCATGGAAGTGCTGAGAACTTTCCTCTAAATGCAACAGATTCTAGGTACTGTACAGAAACCCATCATAATACTTAAATTTTTGCCACAACACCTGCACATTTCTTTTTATCTTTTAAATTTGTTTTTACTCTGAAAGCTGCAGATTAGGAAGTGGACAGTGCATAAGGATAAATGCAACAAAGTTTCAAGCAGCTAAACGGGAAGATTTGTGATCTATTTGGAAGATCCTATTGCACCGGTTTATTGCACATACTAATAGACTTATGATCTATCCATAGTACCCCGCCAATGAGACTGACTCAAGGCTAGAAGATACCAATTTATTTAATACAAACGTCTACCATGTTCGCATTTTTTTCAATTCTTGATAGACAATATGTCCACTCATATATGAATCATATGCCTGGATTATATTTGTGTAGTGTCGGGCGAGACTCTCTTTGGGGCAATTCCAACTAGTTTATTCATTTTCTTCGATTTGCATTTGAGCGACCTAAATTCAATTTTAATGCGTCTCTTGTCAAATGATACATAGTGCGATACAATCAAAACAAGGTCTTGGTAATAAGAAAAGAATAGAAACTTCTATAAGCTTATCAACAGATTCTCTAGCCTCTTCCTTATACAATTAATTTATATAAATTAATTGGTTTATGTTCATTACACTATAAGAAGATAGTTAGAAATACTTTATTTTTCAACCGAATCGCTCTTTTGATTGTGGAAAAACAATTCTTTATCAATATATTGCTTCTTCTACTCATCCATCTCCATTCCATAACAGAGAGTCACAATAGTTGAGATTCATTAAAAAGGAATACTTAGTTATTAAGTAATATATTTATGAGGATGCTAAAAATATAAAATCAATTATTATTACGATGTAGACCAATTTAGTAAAACAATTTAAAATTGATATCTAGAAATCGTAGGATAGATTATCCTTGGTTGGTTTCTCTGGCGCTGGGGCTCAAGGTGTGACAACACTTACCAAGAATCTCTTTAAGTTGGCTTCTATTCCTATGTGCTAGAAATATAATTCAAAAGATGAGAAAAAAGAGATTGACGAAAAGTTCATTTTGGCAAAAGCACATAAAGATATAAGATGGATTCCACCTTTTGGACGGCAAAAGGCGAGCGAAGAACCTATCCACTCGAAGACAAAATAGAAATCTACAAGCTCCCGTGCAGTGACAAATAGCGTTCAAAACATTCTCCTAGTGTTGATTTATGTTCAACAAAAGAAGGTGGGAGCAAAGAAGTTGGTGACGTTGTGTAAAATAAGTAAAGGACAGATTGCTTAAAGAAGACGAAATAGGAGGGTTATAAGAAGTACAGACCAAATAATTTGAAAATTAGATGACTTTGTGTCCAAATTAGCCACATTGGCTCTGTTGTGAGCGGAGCCTCTTTTTCGTTTTAATTTCGAAAGAGCAATCGAAGCTCATTTCAAATTATCCTCGGGAGCAGTTCTCAATATTTGGGAAGGATTACCGATCCCATAGGAAAGGAATGTCTATATTTGCGTTCTACTTCTTGCTCTCGCACCCATCTTTTTTCATTTTCTTTTTCTTTTCTCCAAGAAGTGGAAACCTCTTGAACCACCTGACCCGCCCTCCGTCATGGATCAAGGTTCTCTTATCTTCTATTCATCTCGATTTGTCTTCTCTTTTTTCAATTGTACTATATTCCTATTTTTTGTTATTGGATGAGCATACCATTACAAATGTATTGTACTAGCTTTCCATTGTCTTGTAGTTCCTGAAGTTTGTTGATTAGAAAGTTTTTTCAATATCATATCGAGCACAGAAGTTTGGACTGGTCAAGTTGACTTATAACCGACATATTTAACGCAAGGATTACAAAGTAGTCAAAAAGTAGCAAAGCTATGAAGTTCAGAATATATACCAAATTCATTGAGCGAGGAACCCGCAACAATGGAAGAGGGTAAATGCCAGTGTCATTCGTATATGTGGAATTGTACCATATACTCACGTTGAAGTTATGAAAATCGGAGTTCAAGAAATCATACGCTGCAACAAAATTCCAGAAGTAAGGTAACTTGTACAAAACATTTAATTCAGGGCTATCCAGTAAACCAACCTGCAACGATCTCATTTATCTTCCCTTCTGAATTCCCCTTCCTGTAGCCCTTATATAGCTCATCATTAACTTCAGAAGAACTATTGCGCCACAGATTTTGACCTTGAACACATATAGCCTCTAGATTCAAGGACAAAAGTAAACAAGGAAAAAATTAAGAGTCTACTCAAACACTACCATAAAAAAGAAAGGGGAATCATTGATAGGACAAAACTTTGATGAACAAGACATAATCTACTGTTTGGCATAATCCAAAGACCGAATGAGTTCTACAACTAGTTGATAGAAATTAAAAAAAAGGTAGTGCTTGTGCATTTTTACTTCTAATTCAAAAAAAAATTATCGTGACCTTCCAGAGTTGCGTTAATCATCTAGGACTTTTTGCAGTAGTTGAATGATTCTAATGGCAGGGGAAAGACCCATGAATAGAACCTCAACATAGGGCGCATAGAATGGATGCTTTCCCTAACATGCCAAGGCTAGCTAAGTTCTTGTTCCATACACTCTGAATATGCTGTTCAAAGTGACTCTGAATATGTGTCATGCAGCACTGAATTGAATTACAAATTCATTAACAAGACCAATTAAATTACAGCTTCCGTTGAATGAATAATACCCAGTGTTACTGCAATAGAAGCAATCTGGACGGAAACAGGGATCGTAGAATTTGCAGAGCACTGAGACTTGAGACGATATAGTGGTTGATTTGAAAAGAAAGCAGGGTCAAGAAAATTGGAATATTGAGTCTTCGTGTCAGATCCCTAAAAAGTTTCACAAAATGCATTAGCAACAAAAAGAAAACAGAAGGCAAGAAAATCAAAGAGGATAACGTCAGATATTGTTCTAACAAAAAGTTAAGCATTCGGAAAAAAGGAAACATCAAAAAGAGGGAGGGCAACTTACTAAAGCATAATTGGCTTGGGTATACAAAATGTCAGAGGAATTCAAAGTGGAAGAACTACTGAACATATTTACAGCCAATCCTATTAAAATTTAAAGAACAAAAAAACCATTTAGTAACACAAAAATAAGATAAACAATAGAGAGAGAGAGAGAGAGAGAGAGAGAGAGAGAGAGAGAGAGACTTTCTCCTAGAGTTTGGTTATTCCCAGTAAGAAGAAAAGTCGCAGGGCAGGATCCGGTATTCCTGCATGACTGATCCGGTAAGTCTGTAAACAAATCAAAATCAGCTCTTACAGCACGAAATTCAGGAGCTGGGATTTGCAAAAGTGGAGGCCACTCTGGGGGACTAGGAATGGGACAGCTGCTGGCTTGATCCAAGGTTGAGTACTGAATCCCGCAAACCCTCTCATTGCTATCACATTGACCATTGCCATTACTATCAACACAAGTGCAGCCACACCGGTATTCGGGTGTATCCAGTTCATGGTTAACTACAATTTGCAGAATGACAAGTAACAAGCACAGCACAAATGGGAATAAGATGAGCCTAATATTCGTCCTTATATTCCCTTTCTGCAAAAGGAAAAGAAAAAAGAAACAAGAATACACTATAAGTACATCACTGCAACAGTCTAAAAGAAACACATCCAGAAAGCCCGTAAGTTCCAGTGCAAGAAACTGAATTCTATAGCCAACAGTTGTAAGTGATAAATACTTGGACAATTGAACAAAGATTGGAATTTAAATCAATAGAAAAACTTCCCTTGTCTGATTATCAAGCCAACGTTAATCTTGTACTTACCTATGCAACATAGACACTACATTCTTCTCAAACTTATGTGATAGTGAACCATCTTTTAGAGGTTTGAACTTCAAAAGTTTATTCCTATACCTCGTATCCTAATTCCTCCTTCAGTTGTGGATGTAGATGAAACAGTCAGTTCATCAGTACACACATTGAATACATCATCCACTAAATGCATATACTTTTATCCATATACAAGGGCAAGGAATATCTAACAATGACCATTTTTAATGCTTGGGCTCCAATTTTCATACCAAAATTCGGAATATACTATAGATATCAGTAAGTAGATGATATGATCTCGTAATCCCAAACCTTCCAATTCTAGTTCCGCCACTGCTCTCAGCTCTCAATAGTTTTGCCATAATGTCTGATAAAAGATTCGGAATTGTATCTCGCGGAGGCATAAGGAATGAGACCCCGAACCATGAAGCGGAACGGATAGGGCTGGAACAAACGGAACAAATCGGGCCGGAGGGTAGACCCGGGTGTTTCATCAGTACCTGGTGAGGATTGAACTTCCTTCTCCTGCTGGTTTGAACTTAGAGCTAAAATCCAGTAGTCGGAAAGGGATAGTTTAAGGCAGCAATGAAGCATGGGAATTTTCGTTTTGATTTTGATTTTTGTGAACACAATCGGTATTGCTAAGGTAAAGAAGATCAAAACTAGAGGATCCCGGGATAAAAAATATGTGAAGAATTGGAAGGGGATGCTAATTTAGTACGATTTGATTCTATTCGGTTTGATTTCATCCATTTCGTTTTTGTTTTGTTTGGATTAGAGTTTTGGTTTCCGTTTGGATCGGAGTTTGCAGGATATTTTTGAAAGTCAGGTTGGATTTGAAAATGAAGTTTGAAAAACAAATAAAAAACGAGTCGGAGTCGATTTGCCTTCGTCTCATTCTTTGATCTGTTTTTAAATAATTATTAAATTAAATATAATATTTTATTTTATTTTAAATTTGTCAGTGTAGTTAATTATTCTAATATTATCAATAGAGAGAATTTACGTGGAAAGAACAACTAAAAGTTTCAATTACTATTTTAGTTCTTTTTTTTTAGATTTGTTCCATTAGACCAAAGACTACTATGGAATTTACTATCACATCACTTCAACTACAGATTTTTCATTAAATCAGTTAGGTAAAGATTTTTTATTCTTATTCTGGGTCAATTCTCTATAAATTCTTTCTTATTTGTTTTTATATAATTTGTTTAACAATTTTAGTGGATCTGTATAAGTACTATATAGTAGGTAATTAATTTTTTTATTAAAAAAATGGTGAGACAAGAATCTCCTATCTCTATTCGGAATGGAGATAAAGTGTCGAATTTATTTTCATTTGGAGAATGAGATGAAAATGAAAACAAATTTTAAATTTAAAAATTAAAGATGAAAATAAACAAATTCAATTTTAATCTACTCCACTGCCATTCTTAAGGTAGAGGAGCGTGTTCTCAAGAATTCGCTATGGGTACTAATGGTAGGTATTGATCGTGTATCAATCTAATGAGGACCCATCTATCTCACTTTCTCAATCTCTCCATCCTGTTGCGCACGTGGCACTGGTTCATTAACTTGCGCTCTCTCTCCCCAGTAAATAAATGTTAGCTTGATTTATCAGTGAATTCCCTTCTCTCTTTAGTGTTGTCTACTAATCTCTTTCAACTCTTTCTCTTATGAAATAAACTCGAAGGAAAATTTCTTAATAGTTATGAATTATGAGCATGAATTGAAAAACTTTTAAAAATTAAAAATTAACTATTAGTTTTGCATTTATTAAATTTGCTTTAATTTTTTTACTATTAGTTTTGCATCAATAATTTTTATAAATTATTCATTCATTTCGACAAAAAATATTTAAAAAATATAAAATTATATTTAAAAGTTAAAAAAAATTATTAAACACAAAAAATAAGCTAAAACATATAACTTTTTTTTTCCTTTTGAACCTAATTTAGTATTTTTTTGAAACCACTTGCAAATACAAATAAAGACAACAGCATAAAATAAAAAATTGTAAAAACATATTTATAAAATATATACTCTATTTGAATTAATGTTATAAAATCGTAAAGGGTAACAAACTTGAGACATAGACTTTTAATTGTTATGCCACTCAGAATTTAGTTGTTATAATCTTAAATGGCCGATTAGATGAAAAATTATTTTTAGAAAATAAATTATTAAAGGGATAAGATAAGAAAGAGTATTATTTTTTGAGGATTGACCCACATTGATGTGATATTTATAGAAGGGTTAAAAAAATAGATGATTTGGATGGGATATTAAAAAGAGGATAAAATAATATTTGGTTTAGATGGAAAATAAAATGGGAAATAAAGTTATTTTGTAGTTATAATAAGAAAGATAGGGGCCAATTGGATGAAAAATTATTTTCAAGGGATAAGTTATTGAAGGAGGATAAGATAAGGGGAGTATTATTTTTAGAGGGTTGATCCATATTGATGTAATGTTTATAGGGGAGATAAAAAAATAAATGATTTAGATAAGGTATTAAAAAATGGGATAAAATAGTATTTGGTTTGGATGAAAAATAACATAGGGGATAAAGTTGTTTTGTTCTCCTAATAAGGAAGAGGGGTATTATTGTTGGCTAATAACCGGAGATAATTTTTGGACAGGGGGAGGAATACCCAAAAACAATACCCCTATATCCCTTCAACGGGAATTATTTTTGAAAGGGTAAAAAATTATCCTTCTATATTTTTGTCCTCCCAAATCATGCTAAATATATCACATTAACCCTTATACCTTCTCCAAAAGTCATCACATTCTTTATACGCCATCCAAATGGGCCCTAAAGGGTTGTGATTTTATCAATATGTTATGATTTTAACAAGCTTGATAATGACTTCTTAACCTTAGCCGTTATAATAACCTCAATTCAAATAGAGTAATGTTTTATCAATATGTTAATTTTTTTGTAATTTTTTATTTTGTATCATATTTTTTTATAAATTATTAATTATTTTCAACAAAATATTTTAGAAAAATACTAAAGTATGTTCAAAAGGTTAAAAATTCAGAAAAGATAAAAAAATAAACTAAAATATTATCTATTTTGATTTATTTTTCATGTTTATTGAATTTTTTTACTTTTAAATATAATTTTATATTTTTAAAATACCTCTCGTCAAAACTAACTAATTTATAAAAATAACTTGATGCAAAACTAACAGCAAAAAAATTAAAGCAAAATTAGAGAGAAAAAACAAAATTAACAAATGCAAAACTAATAGTTAATTTTAATCTTTTTTAATTTTACTTTAAATTGTAGTTATTATTAGATTATTTGCTGATTATTTTTTTGCTCTTATTTGAATTTTTTTTGTAATTTTTTATTTTGCATTAATTTTTTTGTGTATTATTGATTCATTTTGAAAAGAGCTTTAAGAAAAATATAAAATTATATTTAAAAACTAAAAACATATTAGAAAAGATAAAATAATAAGTCAAAATATTATCTGTTTGGGTATATTTTTTTAATTTTAGTAAATGATTTTTAGCTTTTGAACATATTTTTAAATTTTTTAAATTCTTTTCTTTAAGAAGAACTTATAACTCAAAAAAAAAAAACTGATACCATAAATAAAGAATAAAATTCATCACTTGTAAATTTGTGCATATACACAAACATAATTTGGAGAGAGGGGAAAGTCTTTAGTTCTAGAAAAGTTATCAGAATTCAAAATGAATAAACTAAATTTTCTTGATTTTGTAGGCTTTTAAATCCCTATAAATTTTAATTCTTAATTTTGAATTCGAAAATATTTTTGAAAAGAATTTTATGAGTGTGTAGCACTCCTCTTGGAGAGAGAGTGAGGAGCAAACTTTTATCCCTTCCGGGGCCAAGAGCCGTTGAAGAAACAAAACCCAAGACTTATAAACAAATGCAAGGTTAATGGAACCCACAGACCACATGGGCTATCTGTACGTAATTTGTACAACATATATTAGTTAGTATGGATAAGAAATTTTAAAAAAGTATAAATAAAAAAATCTAAATAAAAAAATCACTAAAGACAATAAATATGAACGAAAATGAAATTATATCTAAAAGTTAACAAAAATAAAAAAAGAAGAAATTTGGTTTATTTTTCTTCTTTATTGAATTTTTTTAAAAAAATTGGACATAATTTTATACTTTTCTAATATCTCTTAATGTGATGAATTAATAATTCACAAAATTGGAGCTAAACAAAAAGTTACAAAAAAATTTCAACAAAGACGAAAAAATAATCAGACAATTATTCCCCATTTGCCTTAAATTATTCACTATTAATGCCTTTTTGGCCTATTTTTTCTCAATTTTTATCAAGTTTGCATTAAATTTTCTTGATCAAACGTTCATCTTGACAAAAAAATCTAAAGAGAACAAATTATGATCAAAAGTCAAAAAATATTTCTTTTCACTTTTTTAGCGTCTTTAACATTGTTTAATCTCAGCTTATGTAAATTTTGGTTCATATTGTTATGATTTCCAGTTTCTCTCATCGAGTTGAATAAGAGAGAACACAAAATTTTTTACAAATGTTATACAAAAAATTATAAAACATAAAAATAATATTCACTATCTTCAAAGCTAATAACAACTGATGAGTTTAAGTACCAAGAAATACAATAATAAGCATCCAACTCACGCAATCCAGAAATAAAAAAATCGACTACGAATTTCATAAAAATGAAGCAAAAACAAAAACCCAGAAATTAAATTCAACAATTATCAAATAATCAATCACTTAGGTAAAAAAATCTTTTAAATTGAGCAATTGTCCGTTCTTTTTCCATCTAATTCATACTTGCAATTTGAATTTAACATTGCAAGATAAAATTAAAGATAAAAAAAAAATCACATATATCGAAAGAAATTTTTACTGAATTTGGCATTTATAGTACTATATTTTATAATTTTTACTGAATTTGGCATTTATAGTACTATATTTAACATGTTTACATGGTTTTGTGACTATTGTAGATAAAGATTTTATTAGGCACCGAGTGAGACAATAAATAAGCAATGGAGGAATGTTTGAAACTTGAAATTACTTGCCTAATAATTGTTTAAATAATTATTTTACTCTCTCTATTGATAATTATGCTAGTGTTGTTCTTGATTTTAGTGTTCACATATTTATACTAAGTTTGCATACCCTAAACAAATTTAATCACGAGAGAGAAACAAAGACAGAGAAACCTGGAAAGCTAAGTTTTTCCTGAGCAAAGCGTTGGCTTGTGTCCAGAAGCTTGCACGACCAGATGGAGAATCCACCATTGATACTCTCTTTCTCTCTCTCTTTATCCACAATTTGCACCAAGCAGGAGTTGGTGGTGGTTGTTCCTCTCTCTCCCCCCTCTAACTTGTTGGGCATAACTCAGGACTAACCATAATTTATATATTGAAATCTTGAGGAGTAATTGACTTTAAATCTACGAGGAAAATACTCTATTTATATTTTTTTTATAGTTTAGGTATTCAGCCGGTTTTGAAATTATTCTCAATTTATTGATAACTAGTCTTTGAGGCCTTGAAATTAACGATCGAAAAAATCTCAAGTAGCCCATAGTGATTGGTTCTGGTAGGATTCAACTTCGTGATTAGAGAAGCAAGCTCCTTAGTCACCATCTCCCTTTTCACTAAACCAATATATCCCTTGAAGTTAATGCTCCATGTACATAACGTCAAGTCTACATACGTACACACAAGGCCGGCCTTAAATATTTTGGGGTCAACGAGATCACAAATCATTTGCAACAACCAATGGAAAAGAAAAGTTCACATATTACATGTTACACTTATCTATTTTATACACCGATTAATGAGTTGTCTGTGCCTGACGACATCACTAGATCAAAAATTAAATTTTTTTACAGAAAGGTATTCTATAGGAAATTAAAAAGAAATCACACTAAGTGAACCAATCTATTATACTACTAATTAGATTTATAAAAATCGATCATCGTAACGAAAGTCAACTAAAATAATAAATATCATATTTTTAAAAATCCTGTAAGTTTTTTTATAAAAAAAATAACATGTAACATCCAATCGAGTAGTCTAATTTAAAGAACATTTAAAAAGACAAATGCATACATTATCAATGTCTTTATAAGGGATAAAAAGAGTTCAGACAGGTATTTGTTCACATTTATCACTATTTTTGTACTATTGAAAAAAAGAAGGAGACGTGATCAATTGAAGACATCAAGAAAGGGAAAAAGAATCTATGAGAAACCAATCTCTAAGGAAACAAATTAACTTATTATATACCTTCAATATAGCAGTCAAAAAATACCAGTGCAAACGTGGATATCATATTTGTGCATGTTTTTCATTTAATTTTTCTTTCCCTTTTGTGTCCATTGCAAAAAATATCGGTTACCGTCTAAATACTTATGATTATCTTCTTGAATTATGAAAATAAATCAAAATTGTTGTCAATCTTAGGTGAATTTTAAGTTAGATTTGGCTTAACTTGACTAAATTATTTATTGTCTTTATTCAATTTTTTTTTGCATTTGTTATTTTTGTGTTGATTTTTTAAGATTTATTAGTTCGTCTCAATAAAAAAAATTAAAAAGTATAAAATTATGTAAAAATTAAAAAAAAAATAATAGAAACAAAAAGTAAGACAAAACACAAAAAATAAATCCAAACAAACAGTATTGTTTTAACTTATTTTTTAAATTATTAATTTTTGAAAACATCATACCTAATATTAAACTAATAAAAATAGATATGTAACGCCATAATTTCTCAGAAGTATTAAAATAAAATAATAAAAGAACTAAAATATAACATTACCAATATTAATACATGGATACCAGTAATGGAACAAGAGTTTAGCTGGTACAAAATTTAAAGTACGGGGTAGAGTTTCGCGATACAACAAAAGAACTCTATATGGATAAAATCAGAACTATTCAAAGAGAAATCAACTAAGTTAGCCATGGATCCATAACGTCCTCCTCTTGGTAAGAATCTTCTAGTAGCACATCTTTTGATTAAATTTTCCTACCTCGGTACCTAGCATAAAAAGCTAGGGGTGTAGGGAAAAAATACACACCAATAAGCTGGGAAAATCCAATAAGTTACTTTACCCTTAAAATTTCCTTTGAATTTATATGAACTTAAACGAATTTTCGATAGATGATAACATGATAAGTCATGAACAATATATGGAAGCGATAACATTGAATCGTACATCATTTTTATCTTATTTTACAATCATCACTAGATCTTAGTATTCGTACCCAGACGTCATCCCTCAACCCCCAAGCATGAATTTTTGTGTTTCATCATTCGTACCCAGGCGTCATCCCTCGACCCCAAGTAGAAGATATTTGCCCAAGTCCATAGTTTACATATACTTTACAATCATTAATTTTCAACCATAATCTCATTGACAATTCCATCAGTTTTCACAGGCGGATATCCCCGGGATATCCTGAGTAGTAAATATCCACTTCTATTTTATTTTCAGTGATTTCTCCTCTACTTACTAGTCTCCTCTACGGAGTCGGTCTCCTTTACTCAGTCGGTCTTCTCTTCTCAGCTTGGTCATCCTACTCACTGGTCCCTCCACTCACTCATTGGCCTCCTCTACTCATCTGGTCTCCTCTACTCAATTGATCTCCTCTTCTCAGTCTGATCATCCTACTTACTAGTCTCTTCTACTCACTAGTCATCTTACTCACACATCTCTTCTACTCAGCCGGTCTCATCTTCTTAACTTGGCCATCCTACTCACTGGTCATCTTCCCTCACTGGTCATCTTCCTCACTAACCTCCTCTACTCAATCGGTCTCCTCTTCTCAGTTGGTCTCCTCTACTCAGTCTCGTCATCCTACTTACTGATCATCTCAACGTGGTCATGCTGGCCTACTTGTCGTCTCAATGTGGCCATGCTGGCCTACTAATCATCCTACTTGTCTAGTCTAATCAGCATTGTTCGTCTTCAACATTTGGCCTATCTTCATAACTTGTTGAAGGGAGCTTTGGGGTTGATATCGGGGCATTGAATTGGATAAATAAGGGGAAAAAACGTGCATTGTAGCTTGATTCGACGGTTGAGGAGGAAATTGTAACAAGTGGATTTTTTTTCTCTCCCTATAATTTTTCTCTTCTCTTCTCATCCCATTGTTTTCACTTCTTCCACATTTTGAAAGTTTTTTCAGGCCAAATGGAAGGAATAGAGGTGATATATATAGGCATTTGGGGTCATCATGTTGAGAGGACAAAAGAAAGAACTTGGTGTGCAACTATGGTTAAGCATAGAAGTTGAGTGTGGGTTTAGAAGTTGCTATAGATGTCATTGGTGGGAGATACTTGGCTGTCAAGAATCTGAAAAAAAACATGTGAATAAGAAGAGATTTTTTGGAGCAAAATCATGGGTCCATGGAGGTTTCACATGAGAGAAAATGAGTGGGGATCAAGAGAAGAGTTGTCATTGGGGAGAAGAAATTTACTCCTTGGATTTGGTGAGTTTTCTAGAAATTTTCATGGGTTTGCTCAAATTACATGTGTATATGTATATATATGTACCCAATGAAAAGTGTGTGTTTGTGTTTCCATTGGCCAAGCATGGAAGAGGTGGGGGGTGACATTATTACCCGTACATATACATGTATTATATTTATATTATACGTGCATGTGTCTTATATGTGTGGCATATATGTATTACTCATTTACATTATACGTGCATGTGTCTAGAAGCTCGCACGACCAAATGGAGAATCCGCCATTGATACTCTCTCTCTCTCTCTCTCTCTCTCTCTCTCTCTCCATCCAAAATTCGCACCAAGTAGGAGTTGGTGGTGGTTATTCCTCTCTCTCCCCCCTCTAACTTGTTGGGCATAACTCAAGACTAACCATAATTTATATATTGAAATCTTGTGGAGTAATTGACTTTGGATCTACGAGGAAAATATTATATTTGTATTTTTTTTTATAGTCTAGGCATTCGGCCGGTTTTAAAATTATTCTCAATTTATTGACGATTAATTTTTGAGGCTTTGAAATTAACGATCAAAAAAACCTCAAGTAGCCCATAGTGATTGGTTCTAGTAGGATTCGACTTCGTGATCAGGGGAGCAAGCTCCTTAATCACCATCCCCCTTTTTCACTAAACCAATCACTTGAAGTTAATGCTCCATTTACATAAGGTCAAGTCTACATACGTACACATAAGGCCGGCCTTAAATATTTTGGGGTCAACGAGATCACAAATCACCGTGTGTGTGTATGTGTGTGTGTGTGTGTGTGTGTGGGTGTGTGTATATATATATATATATATATATATATATATATATATATATGTTGGGGTCAACGAGATCACAAATCACCGTGTGTGTGTGTATATATATATATATACACACACACACACACATATAGGAGATAGCTCCATAGACCAACACTTTTGTAGACCAATATTAAACCAGCATCTAAACTCTTCATTCTTGATTAAATTTTAATGATCCGAACCTTTCAATGTGTTTAAAACATATTTTTAAGGGTACCCTCGAGAAATCAGCTCAAAATATTATCAGAAAGAGTTTGATCCAAGCAGTGGTTCAAAATGCTGACAGGAATTGTTTTACGAGTCACTGTTTAGATCAAGCCCTTTTCGGTAATATTTTGAGCTGATTTCTCGTAGATACCCTTAAAAACATGTTTTAAACACATTGA
>JABCMJ010016454.1:0-10119 GCA_014822125.1 Arbutus unedo
TGGATTATACCAATTCATCGCTAAAACACCTTTTTTTCCATAGAAAACCTGAAATTGGACAAAAACTACCCAAAGTGCATTATTTGATAAAATTGACGTTTAAGTACCGCACGAACACCTAATAGGAACATGTTGGGCCATTATACAAAGTGTATTACGGCCTCAACACAACCCACATAACTATTTTCGAGTTGGTCACCCATCAATGTATTTTTACAGGATGAGCAAGCTTAATTATGAAGTTTTATTTTAATTCCAGGCATTTGAGAACATATGTCCACCTAGAATTTCTGTGTCACACATGTCCTCCTCCACAACTTGATCCCTTCCCTCAATTTCTTCAGCATTTGCGTCTGTTGCGATCCCCATCTCTGTAAGTCCCACACATCTGCGTTTTAGCTGGCCATGACTCTCACCAATCCATTTCATTCCTAAAAATATTGCATTTTGGAATGCCCTTAGGCACTTAGATGAGAAAGCAGCAAATATACTATATGGCATGTGTACGGTGCCCAATAAGCCTTGTCCTTTATAGAATAGAATGTTTCTGAGGCATAGATGGCAAGGTTGGAGGCAATGGTCCATACTGGATCTAGGTCTAGGTCGAGGACAGTTTGGCTTAGGCTTAGGTGAGAATAATGTATAGGGGTAAAAGGTATGTTCAGGGACATTTGGCTGAGGGTGGTTGTTATTTGGAGCGGGGTTTAAGTTAGCGAAGACGTTTTAGGGAGCTATGTAGTAGATGTCGACTGGGAGGGTGTTTTGGCTGTGATGGTAATAGGGTGGCTTGGGTTTGGCTTTCTCACTTGGCTAGATTCTCCCTTACTGAGTAGTCCGACCATTTTCTACTTGCACCCATATGACATGTAGGTGCTTGAACGTGGAGATGGCCTAAGACAACACATGTTTCATGTACTGGTGTTGCAAGTTCCTTACCACCAGCCTCACTTGATCTTCCTCAAGTGTACAGTTTGTCATCTTAGAAGTCATGGCCTTCAAACTAGCTAGAAAATTGAAAAAAAACATTTCTTCAGCTCTTGCCTCGTCATATCTAAATCCTTGCAGATGACCTCAATTCGAACATTGTAGAAATATTGAGTCATGAAATCATTGAAAATGTTGTGCCATTGCTTTTTCTTGGGGAGATCAAAACCCAAAAATTATTAGGGGCCACCTCAAAGAGAGTACACTAGAAGAGTTACGCAGTCACCTCATAATTGAGTCCCAGAGGCTTGGAAGTGTTTTGACTAGTTTGATGTGTTTCTCCAGGCTCTAAGCTAACCTTGGAAATAAGCAAAAACCGTTAAAGTCGACAATTTGATCTTGTGCCACGTGGGTCTTAACCAAAATCTTCGTTTCCTCCTTCATTTGCCTTGTCAAGTTAGTTTGGACGCCCACAACCATTAGATTTTCCATCATAGTTGGAGCTGGTGTAAAATGTGTATCTACTTTGGTGTGGGTATCATTAGTTGTAGGTTTGGGAATCCTAATCTAATTCTTGAATAGCTTAGTGAGCATGGCAGCAGATTGTTGCAATTCAGCAATGGTCCTTGTGGGGTCTGGATTCGTGTACTCCCCCACAAGTTCGATAGAGAGAGAGTTACAATTGCTCTTAGATTGGTTGCCTATAGTGATGCAAATGGATCTGTTTCTGAATATGCTTTTTATACTAGGATGATGAACCATTTCATGTGTTGTAAGAAGAAGCAGTGTGTTTCTTTATCCGCGATAGAATCAAAATACATGGCTTGTACTGCTACTATCCAAGAATCGATATGGATAAGGAAATTCTTGCAGTGCTTAACTTAACAGAACATTTGGATGAAACAGTTGTGCTTGATTGTGATAGCATGGTAAAAGATCCCATGTAGCATGTTAGAACTAAAACACATCTAACACCCATCGTCACTTCATTCGTGATATCATTGCGCAAGGGCAAGTGATCCTACAACACGTCTCTACGGCAACATGGTTGTTGAACCTTTAACCGAACTCATTGCTACAGATATTTATTAAAGACATGTTAGGAGCTTGGGATTGCGTTTGCTACAAACATTTTTCAAAGACATATTACGGATTTGGGATTACGCAATATCTGATATAGTTAAGCGTGGTGGACCATTTGATCTAATGCATTAAAAAAATTTGTTTCAGTTACTTGTATGCATACTTGGAATATTTTTTAATCAGTGCATATATGTTATATTATTAGATTTTCTCACCAGGCTTTTGATCAGTTCTCTTACACGGGGATCGTCTCGGCGCTAAGATTGTGAGCAGAAGGAGACACAAAGTGATCATGTGGTGTGATCTCATTAGCACTTAGAGAGTGAGCATTTATATTTTATGCTTATTTATCACCTTGGTAGAAGCTAAGATGACACTTGAAAAGTCGAGAATGGAGCAACGAAGCTTGTATGAAGCCGAATGCAAGATTTTCTAGAATGAATATTACAACATGTCTTGAAAAGTCAAGTGAGACAATTAAGGAGAGACTAGACCAAGATTTGTATAGTGTTAGAGTGTGACATAACTTGAGTGAAAACTCTATGGAGATCTAGCACAAGGGCGATGAATACTTGTTGGTTCATGAATTCTATCTACAAAGATGTGATTGTTTCACCATAGATGGCTAGCTAATCTTTCTTATCTAAGGCTTAGATGAAGTTCTTCTCCAAGTAATATTATTTGTATGTGTTAGTTTGTGATTTTCTTTGATTTGAATTGGGTTGTATGATGTCTTTTAACTATTGATTTCATTTCTAAATTGTAGTAATATTTTCTATCATTTTATGTGTTTGGATTCCAGAACTCAACATCTTTATACAATGATATTAATGAATTTGTGATAATCTATTAAATAGTTTATACCTCATAAGACCGTCATGATATTCGACGATTCGTGTATTCAAGACGAATTGTACTAGTAAGACAATTCGTGCTAAGCGGTGATACTCTATGCTGATTGGTGATTTCTAAATATCCTCACGAAATATTACATATACTGACTAACCCTGGTATTATTCGATAAATTCAAATAGTAACCTTAAATTATTTTGCAAACGGTGTTATGAGTGGATTGAGGGGTACTGTAGTACAAGGGTACACTACAAATGCTACAGGGCAACAAATCGATTTAGTTTTGTTAAAATTTGAAGTTGCTTAGAGACTTTTTAATTAATGTAAAATTTATTAAGCTTTAAATAGTTTTAAATAGAGATAAATTATGTCATTTTATCACACTACAATATTATTGCACTACAACATCCTCAACTTGTTACGTGGAGAGGATGAATTTGAAACCCACATCTTTTTTTTTGTCTTGAATTTCTGCTTTTAACTATCTTAATTATTTCTATAATTTCATGAAGTAAAAAAGAAACTAATTTTCATTCCCGAATTAATTTAAAAGTTAATTAGGTTAACATACTCCAACAGTTTTTCTATTCGATTGTTAGGTTAAATACCTAATCAAACACACTTTTTTCAAGTCCAACAAGTTAGTCAAATTACTAGGTCTTTTATCTATTTGCATTTTGACTAGCTATATTAGAGGCTAAACAAATTTTATTAACCAATTAGAACATATCACATCATCAACTAACTCATCAAACATATATTGATTTATTTTTTTACACAATTTGACTAGATAAAATACTTGCACATAAAAAATGTTTGGGCAAAATAAAAATTATATAAATTTTTTTTTCTTGCCTATTTTATTACTAAATCTTTGTATATCGATGCTCGAATCTGCTAAATAAAAATAATTATTCTCGAAGGGCCGAAGTTCAAAGTACTCGGGACAAAACCCAGATCCTGCAACTGCAAGCATCAACAGATCTCTATCAATGGACATGGAAATCGATCATACAGAACAAGGAGCCGAACTACAACCAATCAAAGAAGAAGATCTCTTCAAAGCAGCCGAGAACGGCGACTCTTCGATCTTTGAAGCTCTCTCACACCAACAGCTTCTCAAATCTCTCTCTCTCAGGAACGAAGACTGCCGCTCCCTTCTCCACGTCGCTGCTTCTTCAGCGAGCTACGAGGTCTCAAACCCCCCCCCCCCCCTCTTTAAGAAAAGGTTCTGTTTGGATAGATGTATTTGGTTAATGAAGATATTTAGTTCATCAACTATGTAAGAGGTTTAGTTTTGAAGATATTTAGTTCTATCATGATAGATGGATAGATGGATGTGCTGCATAGCAATTAGTATAGAAGAGATTCAAATTTCTCCAATTGAACACTCATTTCTAATCTATCATGATAGAACTCCCTAGCGTAGTGTTGCAATCCTTTTGCAAACTATCCAGCCTAAGTTTATGTTATTCTCAATGAATAAAAGAAATGAAATCCCTTCATTCGAAATCTGCATGTATCCAATCGGAGCCTTAGGGGATTTGAAGGATTTATCTTTCTTTCCTTGGTGGATATTTGATTGATCAAGTAAATGGATAATCTATTTTTTACTAACAGATGATGCACATTTTTCAGTTGTTTTTGGAATGTTTTGTTGGAAATTATGATACTTCAGCAGCATTGTCATCTGACTGTCTTGCCGACGTGCAATTGTAGTTTTTGATCTTTGAATTTGTGAACAGGATGCATTTTTTTATTTTCATGTCTTTGAATGAATGTTAGGTGGTGAAGATACTATCTGCTGCGGACCCATCAGTAAGTGGTATTAACAGTGCGGATGAGGAGGGGTGGGTACCACTTCATTCTGCGGCTAGCATTGGGAATGTAGAAATTGTGGAGATTTTGGTTACCCGAGGTGAGGAATTTCGTGGATCTGTCAAGTGTCAAGAGTCGCAAGACTATTAGCTGCTTTTATTGTTTTGCGTAATGCGGTGCTTTTTTCCCCTCATGAGGTGAGCTGTATACATCAAGGCGTTGAGGCTGGAACGATTATAAATACATATATTTTGTTCCAGGGTTTCATTCTGGGCTTTCTCGCTGGGGTGCTATTGTAGATTAACGGATGGTTGATATTATGCTTTGCCAAGAAGAATAGGGTCTAAGTTGAAAAAATTAATATCATTTAATTTGGGGAATGTGTCAAGCCCTACGGTTCAATGTGTAATTTTCTCTATTTTCAATTTTAATCTCAATAAACATGTAAAAGTGTTTAGAAATTACAAAAGGTCGATACCAATGCTAAGTAAAAGTTACCGAAGCTCGTCAAAACCTTAAAATGTATTTGTTATCTTAAGTATGCAATTAAATCTCAGACACTCTTACCAAGTTAGTCATGTCTATTTGTCACCTCCAGTTAGTACATCAATCTTGTAGTAGGAAACATAGTCCCATATTGTGTCGATGATGAGTTTGGTGACTTCTCTCTTGCAGACAACAGACTTCATTTATACAAGCTATTAAATAGATACTCTCTTTCACTTTGAGTAAAAGACTGATGGGTAGAAAGAGATGGTAAGGGTGTGAAGATCTATAGGCCAATCTATTCTTAAGAAGTGTTCACCTCATATCAAACGTGTTAAAATGCAAGAAGGTTTCCCCTTGTACGAACGCTTTATGGATTGGCGTAAGCTCTTCGAGAGTATGGCACAGATTTGAAAGCCCTTAGGCATTTTTCGATATCCTAGCCTCAAGGGGAGCCGTACCTTAGCCTTTGGAAACATTGATTGTTTGAAGCTTGCCTTTGATGCTTTAGAAAAAAGGTCCAAGCTTGTCAGTGGTATCATTGCCATTGGAATTAGATTTCCCCAATCTAGTGAAAACATATGTAAAATGATAGGAAAAATGTGCAAATATGAAAGATGAGTTGCTTGCCAGTCTACATCACTAGTGTTGGAATTGTTGACTTTGTGGCTTATGAGAATCTAAGGGTGGCTACCTTATTAATGGTAATGATACTTTATCTATTAAGACGTAGATGCAGCCAGCACATGCATTTCTCTTAATCCTTTTTTAGATCACAGGAGGTGTTTTGAGAGGTTCTCTTCATTGTAGGCAAAAGGCATGTACGATTTTTATGAGTAGATTACTTTTGACAGGCGATTCTTTTGTAGTTGGTGTACACGTTGGTATAGCTACCTATTGTCTTTCACCTCAATGTGGTGGCCCAACAACTAGCTCTTTTATACGGGATGCTTGGGCTATATTAGGGCAACGACTCATTTGTGTTTATTAGAAATGTTATTTAGGAATCCTTTTTTCTTGTCCAAACTAGCAATTTAGGACGTTGGTCCATCAGAACTGCTATCATCTCCTCTAAAAACAGCAATTTCTACCGCTAGACTGAAATGAAAGTGCTAATTCACAGGGGCTGATGTTAATGTGAAGAATGATGGTGGTCGTACTGCTCTTCATTATGCTGCTAGCAAGGGTTGGTTGAAAATAGCTGAAATTCTGCTTTCACATGGTGCAAAGATTGATCTGAAAGACAAGGCTTGTAACTTGAGAAGGCTCTACAAACACCCCCCCACCCCCAACCCCCAATCTTCATTTTGATACTTTTGCTTTGTGTTGCTGAAGCGTATTTCTGGGAATTTTGCTTAACTTGATCATTGGTTGATGCTCATTCTTTAGGTTGGGTGCAGCCCTTTGCATCGCGCTGCAAGCACAGGGAACTCAGAGTTGTGTGAGCTTTTAATTGAGGAAGGAGCAGAGGTTGATGCTACTGATAAAGCAGGTCAAACTCCTCTAATGAATGCAGTGATATGTGAAAACAAAGAGGTAAGTTTTAATAAACCTCTTAAAGGTTAACCCTCGAAATGTACTGGTTTTTATTATGTCTGTGCAAGTATACTAACCTTACTGAGCGCAACCTGTTTTGTATTTACAACTTATTTTTCTATTTGAATGGATCAGTAAGGCCAACTGAAATTGATTTGTATTACCGGACGTGTCCATCATGCTTTTAGGAGTCATCTTTCTGTCCTTCTAGGTTCCATTTGATGGTATCTGATGGCTGGATTTCAGTAGAAAGATCTTTCTGAATTCCTGCGTCTCAATACCTTCGGCAGAAATTCAGTTTCCTGTAAGATATTGGAAGGCCGACTCTTTAGTACAATTTTCCTTTTAGTTTGTGAGTTTCACGTGTGAGGAATCTGCTAATCTACTAGAAGTAACCAATCTGCCACCATATACTGAATGCGGTATGATGTTCGGTGGTTGACTTTTCTTAGTTCGGTGTGTTGTGGTGATACTGGCAGCAATGAGAATTGTTATGGTGCCTATGTTCTTTTTTTCATGGATTCCTTATGATACTCAAAAGAGAGAAATTTTGTACCAATTACTTTTTGTATCTTTCATCTCAAATCCTTAATGTTTTCTAGGCTTCAAACATGTATGTATCCAGCCTGTTATGTTTAGGAGCAACGGAGTATGAATTTGTGCATGTCTTCATTTTTTTATTTGGTCGTCTACGTGTTATGCCCTAGTGATAGAAGCCACTTTGATGTGGATTGAAAACTGTGGCATAGGATTCCAATATTTGGTCTCTGTGTGTGCGGAAATGAATCCTGTATGCAGCCGTAAAATGAAACTCCTGTTTTGTTTGGTTGTTTGTTCATGAGTAGGAAGAGCACGGAAACATCTATATCTCTCAGGTTCATGTATAAACTTTGAACTAAAGGAGGGTGGAACTGTTTGGAGATGGAAAAGAGTAGAGCACTATGTGTTGCTGTGATTCCATTTCCTTTGGTGTCAATGCATTTAGTCATTCACCATCCCTCCAAGATTCTAAACATGGCTCTCAACAGAAGTTTCGTTGCCATGTAAACTATGTTTACTCTTGATTCTTACCTTACAGCTACTACGCCTTTTGTGTTGCAATCAAAGAATTTCTTACTGTTATCTACAGTGACCATTTGAAACAAAATAGAAAACCGAAAAGGAAAAGAGGTAACGTGATTTTTTTTGGTTACTACCCCCTTCCAGATTATAGTCGTTTTCAAATAGTCGTCACTTTCTGAACAAAAAAGTTTGTAGTTTTTCGAACATTATTATATTTGGTGCAAAAAAGGTTGGAAAACTATACACGTGCTTTATTTTTAGACTCAACAAGTGGCATGACTTTGTAATGGACTATGAATATGGAACGGATGGAATAATATCGGAAAATTGATGTTTACAGGACATGTTTCTAAGTCTTATTGGTTGACAGGTAGCTCTGCTGCTGATAAGACATGGAGCAAATGTGGATGTAGAAGACAAGGAAGGTTATACCGTTCTTGGTCGAGCTCCGAAGGATCTTAGACCAGTATTGATTGATGCTGCTAAGGCCATGCTCGAAGACTGATGTTCATTTAATTCTGCCAAAGTTTAAATCAAACTCTCAGGGTCCGGAAAGGACGTGACTTTGTTAAGTTTACAACCAATCCTCCAGCTTCCTGCTTGTTTACAGGATCAAAACCATAGCAGCAGATCTACAACTCTTCTGTAGTTAACCTTTACTGTTTTGTCCCTCCCCACCTAACCCTGGTGACAGAATTATAGTTGTTTGCTATGTGATTGCTGTGATCTTTGCTATAATTAGGTATTATGAATATACATTGCTTATTAGCAGCAACCATAAAAAGCTTATTTCATTTGAGTTGCAGAAGCAATTAAGCTCGTAATGGAGAGTAACATTATGTTTATTATTTATGTTTATGTGTATTATCTGTTGTGACAGTCTCTATAACGGTTGATAGGATAGGTTTCACATACAAATCTCCTCTATTCATAGATTGTGTGGTGTACGTATTGAGATACTAAGAGCAAAAGGTCAATATAGCATTTTTGCATTCCAAGAGTAAATAAGACTTTTTTTTTTGGCATAATGGCTTTTCAATAGGGATTTGAGGAGCCTGTAGTATAATTTGTAGCACAATTTTATATAATGCGGATAAAATAATGTAGTTTTATCTGTTTTACTGTTGAAATTATATCGTTTTAATCTCATTTATTTTGATAATAATTCGTCTGATAAGTCAAGATGATGTAATTTTAAAAGCAAAACGAATACAATTATGTTATTTTGTTCTCATTACACGTGTATTGCGAGAAACTATATTGTAGTTTCCTGAACCCTTTCACGGAGACATAGAATAAAAGAAAAGCAAAATGACCATTGTCATGAACCATTGTTCTTGTAACAATTTTTCGACCATTGTCTCATATTATTGTCTTCTTTTTGACCATTTTTTTGGAACATTGCCCTTCTTAAAGGTTTTCGACTTGTTTTGAACCGTTGAACATTAGCTAGGCTAGGAGACTATTGCTCCCATCAAGGTAGTGAAGGCTAGTCTATGATGCCTTGCTTCAAAATGACAAAACAATTTCAAATTAAGTCAATTTCATTCATAAACAAAGAATCACCTATGTGATAAAAAAATCTCTTAAAAAATTTCCTCAAACTAAAAACATATCAAGTTCTCGAGACAGACTTTCTGTCTAAATCTGCAAGCTTGTAAGCATCTTTACTTGGCTTGTCGATCACCTTATAGGGCTTCTACCCGGCTTGCTAATGTCAGGTCGTGTTTGATGGATGCCACAAAGTAGCTTTTTGCTGTTTTTTGGTTTCTTCAAACACATTCAATACCGTTTAGTCTTGGGTACTTAATCGCCTTGTGGTATGTAAAAGAAATTACACCTAGGTGGTGCATCCATCTTTAGCCTACTATGACGTTGTAAGCACACCACTAAGAACCCTATATCTATCGCCACCTTCTGTGTCCGAACATGAAGATTGACTACACTTAACAATCATAGAAGTTCGTACTAAAGCCTATAAGAGGTGCGTTCGCACTCTTAAGATTGGCCTAGGATAATCCCATCTTCTTGAAGGCCCTAAAGTAAAAGGATTAATGGCCATATGGGTTCGTACTAAAGCCGACAAGAGATGCGTTTGCACTCTTAAGATCGTCCTAGGATAATCCCATCTTCTTGAAGGCCTTAAAGTAAAGGATTTTCGTTGTGATCGACCGGCAAAAGTGTCGCTGATGCGCCGGCCAAATCAGTATTTTAATTTGTTTAAAACTGATCTTTGCCTCAAGATATAGAAAACCAGTAAGGCGGCAAGATAGAGTATCGATCCACGAAGAACAGCAGGAAAGGGGATCACGAGACTTGGAGTTGTAGCGTTTCGGACGCTAACCTTTGATTTGGTTG
>JABCMJ010016456.1:0-20179 GCA_014822125.1 Arbutus unedo
AAACAGAAAACGGAATGGTTACCAAACATGACCTAATTATGACAGTCTGAATTAAAACGGAATATGAAGTTTGAATAAGCTTGTACATGTAATTTGAACGAATAACTTATCGAACCTTTAGTCCCACTACCAAATGAGTGCAATTTTATTCACTCTCTTTTAAAGAGGTTAAATGATACCTTCACTCTCGTTAGTTGGGAGCGTGTAGGTTCCACTGTGCAATATATTTTTGAAAAAGTTAGTTAAAACTCCAAATCTAGGGTTAATTGACTTATTAAGTCCTGCCTAATTTGTTTGTTGAGTTAGGATCCACTATTTTAAAAGTAAAAATAGTTAGAATTTACTCTTTTTAAAGTATTAATAGGTTAGATCATTTGGTTGTCAAAATTACGCTTATTACAAATTTATTAAATTCTAGCAAATCTTAAAGTCCTCACCACTTTTTGGTACATCAATTTTTTTGTAACTTTTTATTTTATATTTATTTTTTATTAATTATTAATTCGTCTCGATAAGAAATTTCAAAAAAATTTAAAAAATTGTGTTTAAAAATTAAAAATATATGAAAAATAAGTCAAAACATGATTTGTGCCCTCACGACCTTTTGGTACACTAATTTTTTTGTAACTTTTTATTTTTGTATTTATTTATTTTACTAATTATTAGTTCGTCTCGATAAATTTTTTTAAAAAATTAAAAATTTATGTTTAAGAATTAAAAAAATAAAAAAAATGAAAAATAGTCAAAGTATGATTTGTGCTCTCACGACCTTTTGATATACCAATTTTTTGTAACTTTTTATTTTGCATCTATTTTTTTATTGATAATTGGTTCGTCTCGATAAATTTTTTTTTTTTAAAAAAATGTTTAAAAAATTAAAAAATATGAAAAAAAAGTCAAAACATGATTTGTGCCCTTACAACTTTTTGGTACACCAATTTTTTTTGTAAATTTTTATTTTTATTAATTATTGATTTGACTCGATAAGCAATTTCAAAAAAATAAAAACTATGTATAAAAATAAAAAAATAAAAAAATATGAAAAATAAGTCAAAAAATAATTTGCACCCTCACGACCTATGTATCTCTACATAAGATACAATAATAAACAGATAAAGTTATCTGTTGTAATTTCATCTCTGTAGCTCTACATGATAGTGAAAACATAATAATAAATCAAAACAAATAAGATTATCTGCTGTAATTTATTTTTTGTATATTTGCATAAGATAATATCAGATAAGGTTATCTGTTCTAATTTGTACTCTGTATTTTGACATAATATAAAAAAGATAATGTTATCTGTTGTAAATTGACCTATGTATTTATGCACAACATATCAACAGATAACGTTATTTGTTGTAGTTTCATTTATGTATCTCTGCATGATAGTGAAAACATAATAATAAACCAAAAAAGATAAGGTTGTCTATTTTAATTTATACTTTCTATTTTGACATAATATAAAATAGATAATGTTATTTGTTGTAAATTGACCTCTGTATTTATGCATAACATATGAACAAATAATGTTATCTGTTGTATTTTCATCTCTATATCTCTACATAATAACAAAAACACAATAATAAATCAAAACAGATAAGGTTATCTGTTGTAATTTGTTCTCTGTATAAGATAACATCAAATAAAGTTATCTGTTTTAATTTGTTCACTGTATCTCCGCATAAGATAACATCAGATAAGGTTATCTGTTTTAATTTGTTCACTATATCTCCGCATAAGATAACATCAGATAAGGTTATCTTTTTTAATTTATACTTTATATTTTGACATAATGTAAAAATAGATAATATTATCTGTTGTAAATTGGCTTTTGTATTTATGCATAACATATCAATAGGTAACATTATCTGTTATGTTTTTATCTCTGTATCTCTACATAATAGTGAAAATAAAATAATAAACCAAAATGATAAGGTTATCTATTGTAATTTGTTCTCTGTATCCCTGTATAAAATAACATCACATAAGGTTATCTGTTTTAATTTGAACTATGGATTTTGACATAATATAAAAACAAATAATGTTATCTGTTGTAAATTGGTCTATGTATTTATACATATCATATTAATAGATAATATTATCTTTTGTATTTTTATCTATATATCTTTGCATAATAGTGAAAACACAATAATAAATTAAACCAAAACAGATAATATTATCTGTTCTAATTTGTTCTCTATATCTCTGTTTAAGATAACATCAGATAAGATTATTTGTTGTAATAAACAAATTCTAAAAAAAATGATGAAAACATGATAAATACAAAAATAAATTGAGTAAAGACAAAACATAAATAATTTAGTTAGTTTAAGTCAAATAGATAGGCCCCCATCATTTGTCCGATTTTATGACTTTAAGAATAAATTTTTTAGATTTATATCCATAACACCTTCCAGTATAAAATGCCATCAACAGATAATAAAAGAGAAATTGAGAGAAGTTTTTTACAACATTCCCCACCACCAAATGGCAAGAAGAAAGACATTCCTTGATATCTTATACTTGTTAGATTTTTTTGTCAAAATCAATGATTAATCTAAAAATTTTAACGTAAACTTGACAAAAATCGAGAAGAAAAGATAACAAAGATAGTGAGTGTAATACTAATTAATTTAGGATAAAGAGAGTAATTACATAATTTTTCAGTAAAACTTTTTACTAATTTTTAAACGTTCGACTGGTTAAGTTTTATTCTTGTAAATTTTAATAGTTTGAAATATTTTTGAAGATGTCTTTGTGCTCGTAAAGACGTATTACATGACGGAAGGAAGAAAGAGAAAATGAGGAATTTTTTTAAAAAGATAGGAAATAATATATATATAGAAAGAAATGTAAATTTGTAGAGGCAAATGAGAGAGAGTATATATAGAAAGAAATGTAAATTTGTAAAGAAATGAGAGAGAGAGAGAGAGAGAGAGAGAGAGAGAGAGAGAGAGAGAGGTGGTGGTGGTGGTGGTGGATGGGCTGTGGTACACCACGCTTGAAATTTATGCACAACCAAAACAAAGAAAATACATATGTTAGATTTTTGTACGTGGTAAAGTAAAAGTATATAAAACATCTAATTATGAGAGAACAGATATTTTTAATATAGGAATATTTTTAGAACTATTGTGTAAAAAAACTTTAAATTTCAACATATTTTTTAATAAATTAATTGTACTACAAATTACTCGCTTTGGACTTTTGATCAAAAGTCCCTATATTTTTTTGGTAAGAGTGATGGTGACTTACTCTTTTTTTAACCAATGAGATCACTCTCATTTAAACATGTCGTTAGGATCATTTAAACACGTTAAATACAGATCATTTAAAGCTCCCTCTTCTTTTATGACGCCGGTCACCGGTGAGCTATAAGTGCCAGAAACGCAGTGAAAGAGTACATCCTATCTGTCCAGAACCCAGTGAAATGCACACATCGCCCGTCTCTGTCTCTCTCTGTGCGAGTGCTCTGAAAATGCAAGCCCTAGCGCTCCATCACAATTTAGTTCCCTCTAACCACCGGCTGTTTTCGACGCCCGTTACAGGCATTTCCAGAAGGAGTTCCGGCTCCCTTCGGTGCATCCGTACCATACAATGCTGCGCTCTCGAATGTGCATCTCTAGGTCTCTTACTCTCTATCTCTATCTGTGTTACATATGTATTTATATTTGTACGTGTCTATATATGTTTGGAATTAATCTCTCTTGAATTTCCTTGAAAAGCGGGAAAAGATAAGGATTTGAATTGTCAATCTTGCGTCCTTTTCCTTTGGAAAAAAAGTTACTCATTCGAAGCCTAATTGTTGAGTTAAGATTTGGAATTTGCTGCAACAGAATACGAAAAGGAGAACAAAATAGAGCTATGATACTAGAACACAAATGATTTATCTAGTTTGGCTTAAGAGGAGTGCCACAGTCTCAAAAAGTTCTCTCAGAAAACATCTCCGAATTCAAAATCAAGAGTTATGATTCATTTAGATTTGGAAGGAATCTATTCCATTAATTTTGAATTCTTAGAAGTTTTCCGAGAAAGTTTTCGGGGAGCAAAGAATTTTCCTTCTGCTTAAAAGTTATAAACTTGGGCAGAGGCAAAGATCAGCAGAGAAATATAAGAATTCGATAAGCTAATATCTGTACCTCTCGCAGGCAAAAATCTTATAGCCACAAAACCCCACGTCCCCAGCAACTGTTTGATAACTTAATGTATATTGTTGGACCTATTTCCTAATAGCTGTTCGAGAATGGTGATTTAATATGGCATCAGAGTTTGGTCTCTGTATTATGTTTCACAATTTGAATGGATGTTTGATATCTCCACGTGAAGGAAGTGATGGATTGCTTGGTATGCATTGTGGTCCGTTTCCTAACAGCTTAAGCTTTTGGGGTAATTGGTGACTTAACCGATAATCAAATCAACCTTGTGGTGCCCCCAAAGTCTAGGTTAAATTCAAGACAACTCGCCACAAAAATTTATCCTGTGTTTTCTGGTATCTTCTTTGCAACTGAATAGAGCTTCTCAATTGTGGTGGATCTGGTTTTCTTCAGTCACAGATGAGACAAAGTTTGTGGAGGCGTCAAGAAAGGGGAACTTAATCCCGCTTTACAAATGCATCTTCTCTGATCACTTGACTCCGGTGCTCGCATACAGATGCTTGATTAAAGAAGATGATCAAGAGGCTCCTAGCTTTCTGTTTGAGTCGGTGGAGCCTGGTTTCCGCGCTTCAAGTGTTGTAAGAGCCCTTTTTGCTGATTTTTCATTTTGTGAAGCGAGCGTGCATTTGTTTATGGGTGTGTTGTTTAGTCTTCAATTTAATTGTCCAGGGTCGTTATAGTGTGGTTGGAGCTCAGCCGGCTATTGAAATTGTTGCAAAAGAAAATAAGGTTACAATTTTGGACCATGAGAAAGGGTGTGCGACTGAGAAGGAAGTTGACGATCCAATGGAGATCCCAAGGAGTATTTCTGGGAGTTGGAGACCCCAATTAATCGATGATCTTCCGGATGCCTTTTGTGGTAATATAAATTTGTTAAATTGATTAGCCATACTTACAGGTCCACATTGAAACTATTGGATTTTCAGTGCTTTTGATGGAAATAAATATGAAGCGGATAATGGTAAATCTGAATTGTTTAGCAAGGGGTTTCTTTAGCTGAACTCAATACTCTTAAGCTGACAAGTGTTTTGTTCGCTTGACATTTCATATTTGTAAAAGTCAAGCTATCCCTAGATTAGTTAATGCTTCTCTTATTAAGTGCGGACGCAGATATTTTGTTTACCACTAAAAGACATAATTAGAAACATTGTTCTGTCACAAACAGGTGGGTGGGTTGGTTATTTCTCATATGACACAGTTCGTTACATAGAGAAGAAGAAGCTGCCATTCCCAAAGGCACCACTGGATGACAGGAATCTTGTGGATATTCATCTAGGTCTCTATGATGATGTGATTGTGTTTGATCATGTAGAGAAGGTACTTTTTACCACAAAAAATTCCTCCTCGATTGTGTTCGGTCGTGGAGTATGCACATTCATTAACAAGAACATCTTAGCTATCACATTTAATACACCCTTGATGTCTCCACTTGTGTCCGTCTATGATTTTGTCAATATTCATCCAACCCCCTTCCAGCATCGGGAAAGATTGCATATATCAATTCTTACTACCTAGACCGCCGTTTGATGTTGAAAGTAGCTGGAAAGAAGTATGTAAGCAAATGGCTGATGCATATCTTTTCCATTTTTGTTTCTGTTTCTCTCTTTTTATTTGCCCCTTGTCAGCAGATGTCTTTTACCCCTAGCCAAAGTATTTTTCATACAGTCTCCTTTTAGTAGCTACCAATACATAGTTATTGCTTCATTAAATCTTCCTTATTGAGTTACAATTGTCATCCACTTGCTCCTTTTTTGGGTTCTTAACATTTAATAGAGGGACGTTGTCAACCCGTTGAATACAATTTTTTTTACTTTAAGACAACAAATTAACTGCAAGTTAGGTCTTTGAGGAGACCAGTGACCTTGTCTTTGCTCTATCCTAGCTGTAGAGATTCTTCCAAAACTCTGATGAGGGAATTTTGCATTTTTCTGTGTATCCCTAGAAAGCATATGTGATTCATTGGGTTCGGTTGGATCAATACTCCTCCATAGAGAAGGCTTATGATGATGGAGTCAAACGCTTGGAGATGTTGGCGTCCAGAGTACTAGATATTGATCCGTCAGTAAATATTGTGCTCTTTCTTATTATATTGATAAGGGATTTCATAAAGTCATTCATAATCAGTTTAGTGTTTCATATTTGATTCTCGTTTGTCAGCCCAAGGCTTTCTCCTGGTTCTGTGGACTTACACTCTCATCAATTTGGCCCTCGGTTGAAGTCAAATATGACAAGTGAAGAATACAGGAACACAGTGGTGCAAGCAAAAGAGCATATTTTTGCGGGAGATATTTTCCAAATCGTATTAAGTCAGCGATTTGAACGGAGAACATTTGCTGACCCTTTTGAAGTATATAGAGCATTGAGAGTTGTGAATCCAAGTCCGTATATGACTTACTTGCAAGTAAGTTTTTCTATGGAAGTATATAATATATCCCCAATATTAACTTTATTGTAATCACCAGCTGCAAATTGTAAGTTCTTTTCCTTGTTATCAGGCTAGAGGGTGTATTCTTGTTGCTTCAAGTCCAGAAATTCTCACACGTGCCAAAAAGGTAAATTACCATATTTGCTTTTGACTACTTTCACATGTGTTTTTAACAAACAGTTGACCCCATCCTTTCACGGCATTGAGTAGAAACACCTTCTGGACATCTGCAAGAGCTTATATCTAGTTTTTATTGTTGCTACTCATGTAAATATTAACTCTGCATATTTGTTGTCCATTCCCATGGACAGAAGAAGATTGTTAATCGACCACTGGCTGGGACTAGTAGAAGGGGGCAGACATCCGACGAAGATGATATGTTAGAAGAGCAGCTTCTGAATGATGGAAAGCAATGTGCAGAACACATCATGCTGGTTGATTTGGGGCGGAATGATGTTGGAAAGGTTTCTCTTAACTTGTTACTAAATTATTCTTTTGGATACTGTTGTTGGCACTTGTTTATTGGTTTATGAATTTTAAAACTCGATTCCTTCTCGTGACTTATCCTGGTAGTGCTATACAATTAACCAAGTGGTGGACAAAGTGTGACGGTTGAGAAGGATGTTAATCCACTGGATAAGGACCATGCCATCAATCCTATTTTCTTTGATTACTAGTATGCTTCTCAAATTTAAACATCCCTGAGATAACTGACCATGTAGAAATTCTTGTTGAGAAATTTAGGCCAAGTGGAGTGCTAATCACATAATTTGAGAGTAGCTGAAAGACGGTAGGTGAATAATAGGACAATGCAGTCTAGCCTGGCGAGGTATTCTCTTGGTCTTGTCTTTAGGCCCCCTTCCCTAGCAGGTTGAACATTGTTTCGGTTAACTGGGCAGATTGGAGCGGTTGTATGATGGGGAGGTTTTTGGCGTAGGTCGCACGTAATCTTTGTTGCTTTTGTCAGTAAGAATATTTGCTTTTGTCAGTAAGAATATTGAAGTAAAGTTTGGACAGTCTTTATTATTCATCTCTCTCTCTCTCTCCCTCTCTCTCTAACACACTCTCTCTCTCTCTCTCTCTATATATATATATATATATATATATATATATACAGGTATATATTTGTGCATAAATGTTAACATTCCTTAAAACTAGTCCTCTATATGTGTCAGATCTTAATTCTTTCAGATTGTTTCCTAAAGTTTAGTCCATCTTCTAATCACATTTGCATACTCACCTTTAGTTAGCTAATTGTTGATGTAGGTGTGTAAATACGGTTCTGTAGATGTACAAAAGCTCATGACTGTTGAACGGTACTCACATGTGATGCACATCAGCTCCACGGTCAGATTTTGCTTTTTCTTAACGTCGATTGAGTTTTTTTTTGGGGGTTCATATATGTGGATTCAGCCAGGGCCTGCTATGAAGAGTGTACTTTCCTCTTTCATAGCTGATCTGTGAGGCGCGGTTCTAGAAGTTTTTGTATGGATTGATATTCATTAAGTAATTGACATTCCTACTTATGTTCAGAGAATCATACGAAAAAGCAACTCAATATATTGAGTTTAATGTTTCATCACACAAAAATGCAAATAAATCACTTAAAGTCCTATTCAATTGATGAAATTTCTTTTGATATTGGTTATTTTTCTTCCTTGTACATATTAAACCAGGCTTAATAATTGTATACTTTGTGAACTAGTTTACTAAATGTGTAAGTGCTTCTATCTCAATAACGACTTGATTCATGTACTTCACCATGCACTGCTATGGCAGTGGCTCATGTACATTTGGTCTAATAGTTTGTAGATTGTTAGTGTTCATGGTATTACTCATTAGTAATAACTAATCAACAAATCTTATTTTTTGGATAATTCTCTAAACGACAAAACTTACATAACACATACTCCAATACTTTGAGTTAGGCACTAAGTTATCTGATCAGTATTCAAAATTAATTAGATTAAATGTTGAAAACAAATGTGAACAGTGACCAAAATAATTTACAGAAGGTATTCAAATACTAGGCTATCCTTAATTATAATCTACATATTGCTCATGTCTTAGAGAATGAGGGTGTTCATTTGCATACATACCGATAAGGTTAGAGCTGACACTGTCTGTGCCTCCTTTGGCGCCTCTTGTTCAATTGTTTTCTGTGTCTTGAGAAAGCTATTCTGTTATTTCATTCCAAAAGGCTTACAGACGACTAAGTACAGTACCTGGAAAGTCACCATTAAAAGCAAACTGAACTTACAAAACCAAAATCTCAAGTTTTTAGCATCACAGGTTACAGGGGAATTACATGATCATCTGACGTGTTGGGACGCTCTGTGTGCTGCATTGCCTGTCGGAACAGTTAGTGGAGCACCAAAGGTACTTATTTGTTTTCATTGTCCATTAGTCCATTCGCGCCATTTGTTGTCAATCTTGTCTGCTTTATATTCTTTGAGAACTTGCACAAAGGCAGAAAAATGGTGAATCTTTTCGGGTAAAATGATCAAAGTACCTATGGTACGGACGTGTTGACAATAGTATGCCTTTGCTTAGGAAGCTTGCAAGATCCATGCTTCCCATCGCTTTTTTGTGAAGGAACAGTTGATATTTGTAGTACTCCGTAGTCGTATTCTTTTTTCTTGATTTCCGTTTTTGAGAATCCCATTTATTGGGTCTTAGTTTGAAAGTTTAAAACTTTAACCATGGCTTCTCTATGCTATTATTTCACTCCAAAAAGCCAATAGCCGCGACATCAAAATTCTGCTTTTGGATACATTGCCCTCTACTTTGTGAGAGTTTTCTAAAGATTCAAACCTCTTCCTCACTTCTCTTCCGGTTTGTTTTTAAATCTCTGTTTCTTCTCAACAATATATAAATATATATATAGATCATCATCTACTATTACATTGCACAGGTGAAGGCGATGGAGTTGATCGATGAATTAGAAGTCACAAGACGAGGGCCTTATGGTGGTGGATTCGGAGGTATTTCCTTCACCGGCGACATGGACATTGCACTAGCTCTCAGAACCATTATATTTCCAACTGGGACCCGATACGACACAATGTACTCCTACAAGGATGCAAACAAACGCCAGGAAAGGGTTGCCTACCTTCAGGCAGGTGCAGGAATCGTAGCGGACAGCGATCCTGATGATGAGCAAAGAGAGTGCGAGAACAAAGCCGCCGGTCTTGCTCGCGCCATCGACTTGGCTGAATCAGCATTTGTTGACAGATGATAGGCGCGTTTTGTTGCCTCAATTTTTTTTAGCTAAATATTCATGGAAAGTTTTCTTACAGTAAAAGGCAGAAGCTTTTAAAGACTCTGAAATTTTCTCAGTTATGTTCACAGCCCAAGCGTAAAACATTTAGGTCTCTTGGGAAAAAGCAGAATCTGAGATAAGAAGCTATATCATAGACTTTGGATTTTCGGAAGTTTAATGTTGAGATTTGGTGGATAAATGTGTGCATCCTAGTTACCACAATGTCTGGCAGCATCACCGCCTCAGGTCCCGACTATTTCCACCATGGAGGAAGGAAATGAAAAATAATGGCTAGAAAATAATGGTTATCTGTCTATCTATTCTATACCACCTGATGTGCAAATGTAGTCGGCTTGAAATGCCTCCAAAAAGAGGTGCCTTAATTTTGTAGAGTTTTGACATATTCCTTATTTTTAAAATATTAAATAAATAAAATATAGACACTTGGTTCATCCATTTATTACTCTTTTATAAAGCAGACTCGTATATTATGTCGAAAGATGTTTTTCATGAAAATGACTCTGTATGTGATAAATGACATGGTCAAATTTAATTTGCTTGAGATTTTGGAGGGATACATGTTACGTATTCTTGTTTCCAATTTTGAAACTTATTCATATATAGGTTATATGTATGCAAAAGTTCAACTTAATTTTTTTTCTTACGTAGCCGTATTTAGATATGTATGAGATTGTGATAACCATCGTTAGATACCAAAAAATTTATTTGTGAAGTTATTATAGCCCTAAATAATTTTCATTTACAGATTTATTTTTTTTAAATTAAATATTCAAAAATACCCGAAGTTATAAAGCCCATTTAACACTTCTTCTTTTGAATTCAATCCCTCCCTCATATCAAAAGAGAGGCTATTCAAGAGTAGAGATGACAACGGGCAGATCAGGGTGCATATCATTGTTTTCGTTTCTGATTTTCAAATCTATATTTAATCTCCGTCACCGCCCCAATTCTCGACAATAATTCAATTTTACCATCCACCCTTGCCTTGAACGAGAGAAGGAAATCTCCAAATAGGGAACAAAGATCCGAAAATTTAAAAAAAAAAACTAATTTTGGATGACAAATGAGACAAGATCACTTAGAGAACTAGACGTTTCTTCTAATTTTCTCATCTACTGGTTTATTTGCCATCTTCAATTGAAATTGTAGTTCATATTATATTTAATTCCTTGCCCGTTTTTGAAATAAAATATCATCACTCTTGTTAGTTGTACCTGCACCAATCACATTAAATTACCAATTTATCCAAATTAACTTTACGTTTCAAAGATATACAAAGCATCAATAGAATTAAAGATGTAAGTTTTTCTGTGTAAAAATTGTGTTCAAATTTTTTACACAGTTTTCGTATATAATACGTTGTCAATATGAAAATTATACTCCATTCAATCGGTTGTTATACAATTTCTATCTCAAACACAAAGTATATTTCGGAGGCCCCACACTGTCCTCCCTTGTCTTCAACATATTATTTGTAAAAAATAAATACTTAAGAAATAAATCTGTCTTCAACAAATTATTTGCTAATCTGGTAAATGTTTTTTAGTCTTTTAATTCTATCATACAATACGCAATAATTGAGTAAATATATTTTAAAAAAACTCAATTTTAATTTTTTTCAAAGCAACCATAAATAATGTACTAAAATCCTTATTAATGATAATACTATATAAATATCGAACATTTCTAAAATATACAAAATAAATTTGTTTAAAAACTTGACTTTTAATCTGAATAAACTAAATGTAAAATATCATAAACCGATTTTATGTCGTAAAATTCTTATTAATAATGTTATTTTGAAGATAATTTTATACTTTATTTTAAAAAAAAATATTTCAACCCCAATTTTATAATTTTGCCTATGTCCCCGAAAATCTCGGGCCCCGCCCTGAGTGTGAATTGTTGTTATCGCACAACAAATTGTAGATTGGTATCTCCACATCATATTTTTTTCATTTGAACAACTTCAAAGTCTCAATCGATTATGAAATTTCACAGTGAATTGCCTAAAACATAAAGGTAACGGATTTGTTGTATATTTTTTTTCCTACCCAAATTTATTTTTCATGTCGCGATTTAAACCTCAAGAATAACTAAACACATATTTTCGTCTAAATTTATGCGTACACGCATTGTGTGGACACCGGCCGCTAGTATATATATTACAAATCAGGACGGTGTGGACCCTACTAAACACATTTTCAGTTTTCACAACAACGGTTGCGATCGATTTTATCCGATGATGAAGATTAGTTTAGATTTTAATTATGTTGCTATAACAGGTGAAAGTTGGAAGGACATTTATAAGGAAAACTTTTGAGCTTATTTTTGGAAAACAAACAAAATAGAATGAAAAAAATATTAAATATCAACGGTGGGGTAGCTTTTCTCATCCTACGAACCATAAGAGCTGTTAAAAGGCAGCCTTTCTCATCCTCAAAGTTTTTTTATTAGGACGACTTATCTCCCTTGTGAGATATTTCTCTGCTTGGAAAAAAGATTAAAAATCTATAATCTAGAAACAATTAGTTAAAAAAATTTAAAAACAAAAAAAATATTTTAGTTTCTAAAATATAAAATTTCATATTCATTATAAAATTGATCTACAAAATCTATGGTCTAGAAATGAATTTTCTTTTAAATTTTGGTCTTTATTTTTAGGGTAGAAAATCTATGGTCTAGACGAATGTAAAAAATTTTCACTAACTTAATTACAATGAATTTTTTTTGTTAAAAATAAAGACCAAAAATTTACCCAATTTTTTTAGCTTGATTAGAAAACATCTACCGTAAAAGCAATTTTTTTTACTCTAATAATTGCTTTTAAAAATTTTGATTAGTTAAGAAAAATGGTTCATTTCATAAAAAAAAATGATTAGTTAAAAAATATTAACATGAATTTTGTTAAAATTTTAAAAAAGGGCATACTCCAAGTCAACAAGTTAAGACATTCAAGCAAAAAATAAAAAATACTGCATAAATTGATCAAACAAAAACAAAAGGATTCTCTGTCCATATTTATTGAAAATCAAGTTTACCTATCATCCACAAATTACACAAGTCTTATCCAATTACATTTATGCTCTCAAATTCTATTTAAGAATCAAATATATTCAAGTTTAACTCATTCATAAAAATAAATGCATATTACACACAACATTTCCATAGCAATCAAAAGGATTCATTGGGGAATAAAAACCATTCATTAAAAAAAGATAAAAGTATTTTTATTAGGCGGCTGTAACGATTTTAAAAAATCAAAATTTTCATCACCGAAAGAATAATACTTACTAACTTTGTTTAGTAAGACACTAAGACACGTCAAAATCATTAAAAAAATTTTATTTTGATAATTTTGAGTTCACAGTTAATTTCAAAATAATTTTTCAAGTCAACTGTAAATTTTTAGTATTTTTTGGAGAATAAAATTTGAAAAGCGCCACCTAAAGGGGTTCGAATAAGCAATGTTGGTTTTTTATCTCCAAACTTGAGCGGCATTATATCATGTGATGAATGTGAATATTTTTGGATGATTCAAGAGATTTTTATTTTGGATGAGAGGATTTTAATAAAAGTTGTTGGGATAAAATAAGGAATTCATTAATGCAATTTTATTTTGATAATTATAAGTTCATGGTTAATCTCGAAATAATTTTTCAAGTCAACGGTAAACTTTTTAGTATTTTTTCGAGAATAAAATTCAGAAAGCATGACCAAAAGAGATGTAAATGAGCGGTGTCGGTCACTTTTTTTCCTCCAAAGTTGAGCGGCACTAAGTCATTTGATGAATGTGAATATTTTTGGATAATTTGAGAGATTTTTAACTTAATTTTATATATTTTTGGATGAGGTGATTTTTAACCTCATATTTGAGCCAAATATAACCTTTGGAGTAGAAATTGAAACGACGTAGTTTAGTCCTAAACTATGTAGTTTAGCCACGCAGACGGATCCGAAATTAGTAATCACAAAATGCAAGCAAATAATCAACATGCTAACAACTAGTACTTGGAAAGAGGAATGTGTACTTTACCACAGATAAAAGGAAACAAAACTGTTTTTCTCTGCTGGTTTAGAGGTTGTATTCTTAATTTCTCAAAGTTTCTCAATGCATAAAATGAAAACAAAGCCACAACACTACTAGAGTGTAACCCTTCCGGCTTTCTAGTTTGACAATGTTACTTGCGCATGATACTTGATGAAGAAATTGACTAAAGTAAGGTCCATTTGGCCAACCCTTTCATGGTTAAAACAAAGATTCCAGTGTTTTTCCACCACCTAGCTATAAGCTTTGTCAAGTTTCTATCATTACTAGATGAGATGTTTCCAGAGGCTGTTTGGCTGCCTCAAATAAGTATTTTAGATTTTCCATCAACCCATTTTGGTAGTCCATTTCAAAATGCATTATGATAAAATGTATTTTAAGCAATAAATTAAAGAATGCATAATCACACAATCACATCAGGAATTACATCCGGAGGAACTTTTTAGAGTCTCTATAAATATTTACACACTACTCTTCTACAACATCTATTCCGTGTATTATCATTCAAACATTTTTTTTTTTTTTTATAGATTTTCATTATAATCTAAAAGTTCAGAATTCCAAAAAATAATTAGCTCCCTAACATTCCTAGTATTGGCTATTCCAAGGGTCATTCCAAGTGTTAACCAAAATTCAGTTCAAACAAGTTCAAAATTAGTTATTCCCACTGAATGATAACGTCAAGCCCCATAATCTGAAATCCATATCGGTTTCAGTCATCGTTTCAAATCGTGCCATTGTAGCGAATCATATGAACACAGTATATATAGGTCTCTCAAACGTGAGCAATCAACTTCAACTCTAATAATCATAGTAACAAGCTTCCATATGCTAGACAGTCAAAAACTCCGCCACGATATAGATACATACATGCATATATATATGTATATATACATACATATGCATATATATATACATATGCACATATATATACACACACACTAACAGTAATATATATATACACATTAGCATATATATTACATATATATATATATATATATATATATACACACACTGGCTATTATATATATACACACACATACACGATTTACATACGCTATATATACGATATACATATAGAACATACGGTAACCCAAAATACACACATCAAACAAATACGCCCCAAATCCCAAAATCGGAAACCCAAACAAAAAATTACTGCTCGATAATGGGAGACTTGTATACTTTGCGATTTTGTGGACCGAGAGAAGAGAGGGAGGACGACACCGCCGGAAAAATGCTTGCTGGCCAGAGAACCTTGACGACGGACGTTGCGAGGGAGACGACGAAAGTGTACGTCTGTATGAAATACGTTTTACTTGCCGTCAAATGTTTGGTTTTACCCAAATACACCGATCATGTTGACGTACAATAGATGCGGAGAACTGTGCAGACCGTCTCAAATACGCCATTAACATTGACGTACAATGAAAAAAATGCCAACCATGATGGCATACAATATGTACGCCAGAACGAGTAACGTACAAATAGTCCACGCTGGAACCCCGATGCCATGTCACCTAAAGACGCCATCAATAATGGCGTTTTACTCTATTTTTATGAATAGTTTCAGAACTACCCTATTCCGCTAACTAGTTTCCGGAAATCACCTATTTTGATGAAAAACTCCCGGTTATACTTTCAAAACAACATCCATTTTGGATGGGTAAAATAATTTGTATGAATTCTATAGTGGTAAATATATCGGGATTGGGGATGGGGATGGGTACAGGGGCGGAGAACGGGGGCAGGGATCAGGGACAGCGACACATATATTCAAATTCTACCCGTTCTCTGATTTTTTTCCAAATTAATTCCTGAATATTACCCGATATCTGAAACTCCGAATCCTCTATCTGTTCGGAGAAGTAAACGGGGGAGGAGGCAAACGGAGCGAGTGAAATTGCTATCCATATTCAAGAGCTTTGAATCTTAGTCACAAACACATACATAATTTCCATTTGCTTTAACTTGATTATTTTTAAGTATGTTTTGTTTTTAGTTAAATTTTATTCGCATTTGTTATTTTTCTCTTAAACTTTTGTAGATTATTGGTCTATTTCGATGAGACGAATCTAAAAAATATAAAATTGTGTCGGAAAGCTAAAAAAAAGTCACTAAAAACGACGAATAAACACAAAAGATTATATTTTTAAATTATTTTTGTCTTTTCTGATTTTTTTTTCAAATCTGGTCCATTATTTATAACTTTTCTGATACCTCTCGTTAAGACGAATCAATAAGCCACAAAAATTTGATGAAAAGTAAAATATTGCAAAAAAATTTCACATAAAGACGAAAAAATAATTAAATAATCAAGTTAGGCCAAACTCAGCCGTAACTCTATTTGTCCTAACTCAATTATTTTAAGCACGTTTTCTTTCTATTCAAGTTTTTTTCGTATTTGTAGTGTTGGTCTCAATTTTTTGTGAATTATTGGTCTGTCTCTATGAGACGAATCTAAAAAGTATAAAATTGTATTTAAAAACTTTAAAAAAATCACTAAAAACAACCAATAAGCATAAAAAGACTATTTTTAGATTATTTTTATTTTTCTGAACTTTTCTCAGATTTGGTCCATTATTTATAATTTTTCTGAAACCTCTTGTTAAGATGAACCAATAATACACAAAAAGTTAACGAATGATAAAAAAATTACTATTTTTTTTACATAAAAACGAAAAGATAATCAAATAATAAAATCAAGCCAAACAACTGTAGTCACACATATGTAGTCTGTATCTCTTGTACTTGAGTTCCCTTTTCTAAAAAACATATTATTTCTATGATTTATTATTCACTCGTGTTAATATTTTATTATACATTTATGATTTAAGCTAGCCGAACTATCATTATATTGCTATGAAAAAATCTAAAAACACATATGTATTCCTAGCATTACTCTATTGCTATATACCAAACACGTACAACATCAGGTAAGATTTGCAAGTAATGATATTCTATGTTATTTTCTATTATTTTGATATTTTTTCATAGCTTTGATTTTTTTTTTTTTTTTGTACACAAAGTTAAGAAAATCATGCTACATAAATATTCCTACTGACAGTGGTGCAATTATCCACTGGAATGAAAAAATAGTTACTGAACATAAATTTCTTCATCAAATTAAATTATTAATTTTATTTAAAAAAATTAATTACTACTTATTTTAAAAAAATTTAAGAGAACCATTTTGATAACCAACTCGTGATTTACGCAATAATTTTGTCAAATATGGGAAATATTTAATGAACCAAATCAATTGACCCGTGATTTGAGCAGATGAAGGGAACTTGTGTAGGAAAAAACCATTTCTGGAAATAAATAATAAATAGGGAATTGCTCTCTGTTCCTCTCCTTGGATACCGTTAAAAAAATGATTTTAGAACATATATTTAGTTTGTTCAAAACTATCAAGGAATGAATAAATAATTGACTCTAATTAATATTGGTTGAAGAAATTCAAATAGTATATATTTCTATTGAATTTTATATAGTTCTAATAGGTTATTTTTTAGTGTAAAGTCGTATTTAGTTGTTGATATATATTTGTACGAATAGTTATGTTACTTCCTTTCGTGACCATTCGGAAAAGTCACGAAAGTTATTATAAATAAGTGTATTGTTAGAAAAATTATGTGTACTTTTTGTGTTATCGAGACATAAACAACGAAATTATGAAAAAATAGAACTTAAAAATCGCATAGAAATGATCAAGTCTAGTGTTAGACACTATGTCCTAAAGACAAATTTTGCCCTCGCTACGATACTTACGATTTGAATAGACGTTTGTCTCACAGGATAGACAAATAACTTAGAACAAATAATAACATTTGTATTTATTCTTAAAATTAATGGAACAAACCCATTTTTATAAAACGCCATGTGCCTCTTCACAAAAGGATCTTTTGATCGATCTCTTGGCATATATGAAAGCAGTTTAGAGTACTCTCTCTCTCTCTCTCTTTTTCTAAAAAAAAATTGGTTCAGATCCACTCATACTTGTTGGTGTCAAATTGTTTGAAAACAGCTGGGATACTATAGACGCTAAATATGCATACACTTCATCATATATACTCACTGACTCTGTAAGGGTCCGAAATTTTTTGTTTTACTTTAGTGTTTGGAACGTTTTATGATGATTATAATTGATAATGATATGCTTTGAATGAAATTGGATGATGAAGAAGATGAGTGTGGATGAAGGGGTGAGAAGTGAGGAAGGAATAAGGGGTGACCAGTCAGATGTTGAGAGGGGGTTTGGGTTACTGGTCAGGAGAAAATATAATTTTGGACAGTGGCCAGCCGTGACCGGTCAGGCTTCAGAGCATCTTTTTCCGTGATTGGTCAGGCAGGTAGAAACACGAATTTAAAGGGGGACGAATCAGATTTTTTTATGACATAACATAAAAGCCCCAAATCAGATTTCTTCACACACACACTCTCTCTCTCTCTCTCTCTCTCTCCCTCTCTCTAAGAAAACCTCTTTCACACTCTCTCCACCTAAATACTTGATCTATCTTCAAGATCTTTCTAATTCTTTCAAGGATCTATCCATATATTTTGGGATTTTTGCTATTGCAGTTGAGTATTTCACTTGGAGAAAACATGGTTGAGTTCTTTTCTACCATTAAAGCTAGGTTTCACCTTGGATCTCAAGTCTTGCATTTTTCTCTTTGAGGTAGGGATGTTTCACCTTTATTACGCGTGTATTGCTTGATTTGGTTCATCTTCTATGCCTTATTTGTTGTTTGGTATTGTGTGAGAATTTATAAAGATTTGAGATAAGTCCATTCCTTGTTTTAGTGGTGAATATCCATAGTTTTGAAATTTCTTTTCGGATGTTAAAGTAGATGTGGATCCTTTGGTTTGTTTTACAATAGAATGCTTCAAGCTTTGATGATGTCTTGTATTGATCTTGTAAAGTACTCATTTACCTCGTTAGATGTCGGGGTCCAACCCAACATATGATTATGTGTTTCGTCAGGATTATAGCAGTTGTTGTGTATGATTTGAGTTACGTGGTGAGACGGTGTTGTGTGAGATCCCATGGGACGTTAAGAATAAACGAGAGTTGGTATAAGGTATGGAATACACGTCTTGAGATGATATGGGGTGATTAGTGAATGACACGTTGGCTGTTGATCATTCATATGCTTTAACTGCTTGTTTCTCGTACACTCCATAGTGGTTGTCGCCTTATGTTTAGATAGTTAATTTACTGTTCATTGTTGGGATTGCATAGAACTTTATGGCTTATTATAAATGAGGATCCCATGATTCGTTATGATAGAACAGAGATTGTCATTATGACACATTGCTAAATGAGTATGTGAAATGTGAATTATGAGAGTTATGTAAATGATGAATTACGCATAAGAAAAGATATAGAACATATGGTATATGTTACTATTTAAATGAAACTATACAATGGTTATGTGACATATGACATATGTGGACACCAATACGGTATGAGATGATTGTTATCTAACACGTGACGTACATGAACGTTGTACTAGACTCCTTCAGAAATGTTAGGAATGATGTGAACTAGACTCCCTCTTGGGAATGTTAGAAATGTGATGTGAAAATGTACTGGGTTCCTCCGGATATGCTAGGGGTGTACTAGACCCCTTTTATGGGAGTGCTAGGAGTGATATGGACTAGTCCCATTTGGCAGAATGCGAGGTAAGAAAGTTTGACACTTAATGAAAATATGTTAGTGATGCATGTGAGTCGTAATATGCTTTAAAAGAATTGAGAGATTATGAATAACTATTTTGAAGTTATGTAATATTTGTCATTGGATTATCATTGCTTTCCTCTTGTGACCTCACTGGTGCACTATCTTGGTGTTTAATGTGAAATGTGAACATACATATATAAAGTTATAGAATACAAGAACTACTTACTCATCTTTTTGGGAATGTGCTAAGGGATGAGATGATATGCTAGCCTATGTCGGGAGAGCGCTAGGAACGATGAGAACTGGTGTCCCGATCCCTTCCGGAAGAGCATCAGGAATGATAATAAAATTGTTAGCCAACTTCAGGTGGTGTACTAAGGATGACAAACAAATCATGAAGATAAGGATACGAAATAAGTGTGAGTTGGATATTGGTTGAACAGTCCGTTTGATAATCTGTCAGTGTCATAAAAGTGTTAGTACGGATTTTGAGCTGTTTGGGTGATCTTTTTAGACCGAGATATGATAATTTAAGGTAAGAAGACATATGTTGACTATACATGTGAGAAGTGAAACGTGA
>JABCMJ010016461.1:0-14487 GCA_014822125.1 Arbutus unedo
TTTTTTTTTTCATCTTTGCAGCCAAAGGGGCTACTAATCATCAATTCTTACATGAATATATAACACATGAAGATAATGTTGGTGCAGAACATCACAATGTCGCTTTTTGAAAAATAGTATTTGTGTGCACTGAGTTGCAACGAATTTATTTTGAAAATACAACGAAATTTGATCGAATAATCTTCTGTCTGTGTCCGCACAAACAAAAAACTGGCAAAATACTGAGCCAAAAAATAATATCAGTGTTAAATTCATTTCTGTAGAGTAACGAAATAATAGTATAAGAAACTGACTTTTTGAGTGAGAGTGTTTTTGTAAAAATTTTGTGTCCTTACAAGCGAAGTCGTCAAAGTGTCACATTGCAGCCACTGTGTGGCACATGGCCCGGGTGTGTGTGGATGTGCAAAGCACATCGGTTGTGCCGGTTTACGCTGTAAAACACCTATGAGCCAAGTTACTTTAGAATTAAACTATTAAACTATACTTAATAAATGTGCTCCTATATATAAATCATTCAACTGTTTTCCATCTAAGTAAGTGGGACAAAATTCCAAACTCTAAAATAAATCTTTTCAAGCATAAGATTTTTTTTTTTACGAAATACCTAAATAAAAATTCATTTATTTTAATAAATTCCAACTGATAATTAGAACACTGCATAACAGTAGCCAGAACACCCAATAATTATTGGTCAATAGTATCCACCAAAGCAACACAGGACAAAGCATGTTTGGTACCACCAAAGTAGCACATGTTTTTTTACTCATGATTTTCTTCGTAAAATTGGTTGAATTCATGTTAGTTGGGTACGGCAAAATTATTTTATTTAATAAAAAATTATATTAAGAGAATTTATTCGGGATTTACTTTATGATTCTAAATTCATTAAACTTATTCTATCTAAACCTGAAAGAAAAACAACATCAATGAAAACATGTAAGTACACTATTGGGCCGTAGAGATTGTAACTTTTCAAGAATTTGTCATTAGTCACTCAACAAATAAACTTTGCTTATTTGTTTTTTTACAAAGAATCGACATTGCAACTTTCTTTCTCTAGTTAAGTATGATCAATTTCCATTCATATTCATATTGTTTTGTTAATATAATTTTTTATACGCAACATCCCATAGGACAAGATAAAATGAATGATAGGGATTATTTTTGAGCCCTAAATAAAATAGGCCCCAAAGTGGACACGTAGATTTTACTGTGCACAATGCACAACATAGTATGCATCGCGCCAAAATGACTTATTTTAGCATTCAAAATACTTCTGACATCCAAATGCGATATCTTAAGCATCATAACGCAACGATACCATTTTAGCGTGATGCATTCCTGTTCCGTGTCTCCCAGAGCACATTACGTCCCTAGTGCAGGATGCCGATTGTCCCCATGCAAAAAGTTGGTTGCCAATCAAGGCTGCCTAACTCATCCTCCACCAACCCTACAAACCCAAATTAATACATCATCCGACTTTCCATGCATCAAAACTTCTTATCCCTGATAGACGAGCCTCTCTCTCTCTCTCTCTCTCTCTCTCTCTCTCTCTCTCAAACACACACACACGTCCAAAGATTTGGGGTCTCTTTCATGCTCAAGCTTGCATAAAAAAAATGTGAATAACAGATTCACGGTGACTTCACCTCTCAACCATGATGAAAACAATAGTAAAAATTTTATGAAAGAAATAGCTAGGTTGCCGGTACAGCTCAGAAAATGGCTTAAGCCATTCTTTAAGAGGAACAAAACTTGGCCTCAGCCATACCACCATAGGAAACAGGCTAAAACCTTCTATAACTTCAGGTTTAGATCAAGATTTGCTCCCGCACCACGATTGCATCCACTCATAGTACTTGTTACTTGGGAAATTCGTGCCTTTGACAAAGGATAGAAGCTGTAGAAAGGCTGCTGCTGCGTCGATCCACTAGGTCCTGGTGGATGAATTGGGTCCTCAACACTTTCCTGAAAACAAGTAAACTATAAGATGATCCCACACCATTGGAATGAAATCAGGAATTGGAAAATTGGGTAATGGGTTTCTATTTAATCTCACTTGAAACGGTAGAGATTCAAAATCTGGTATTTTTGGGCTCAGAAACACTAAAGGGTGCTTAGACTTTGAACAGGGACGTGTCACAGCTGTTGTAGGAGGTGCCAATGTGAGGAAATCTCCATTCAAATCTCCATTTTCTTTTGGAGCCTTCTTTGGATTCATCTCAGGTAAGACAACTGAGCTTGAAGGGTCTTCTCTGAAGAGGGTGCTGATACATCTCAACATATAAGAATTTGTTACGAAGTGATTTTGCAGAACCGTAATGTAGAATTGAGGGGATATGAATGCAGAAAACAAACAATAAACAGCAGCACACGAACACATGATTTACGTGATTCAACCGACATGAGTGTATAACACAAGTTGGATCCACGAGAAACTTTCTTGTGCAGTACTATCAGGCTCCACACGCCACAAAGACAATATACTAGAATGATTTCAATATAATAAGGTGATGCCAACTCATGAGAAGTAAACTAACCTGAAAATTGGGTTGCTGAGTTCAAGATTAACTGTGCCTCCATTGCCACAAGAAGGTTCATTTGATATGTTGGTGGGTGGGACAAAGACAGGAGGAACTTTGCAGGGGAAAGAGAGATCTGGTAAATTGTCTAGAGAGAAGGGATAAGGCCTCTTCCTGCCAACCATCTACATTGCATTATGAACAAGCTTACGGTATACATTGATGAAACAAAAATTCCACTGAATTTAATGAAGGGCAAGAAATGAACTGAAATACGTAAAGAACCCCACGTTTGATCAATATATTAGTTCCCATTAAAGAGAGACATTAAAAATGAAACAATAGTTTACTTCATCAAAGAAATGTCCTATTTTTATTTGAAGAACCATTTATAGGAAGCCCTGCTCAAGAATACAAGAAGTTCTCCAAAAACATAATCAATAGTATTCGTAGCAGAAGAGAATGTAGACTCAACCGAGGGGCCGAAGTGGTTTGAATTGATGTGGGACTACTTAGCATCTGGCACATGTGCCCACCTAAACAACTAGAATTTGTTCAGGCTGAGAAACAAGGCAAGTTAGGAACAATACCTTCTCCTCCTCGGACCACAAAGGGGTGTTGTTGTTGCCATGAAAGCTTTGGTTTGAAGGTGGCTCCATCTGAGGATAATTTATCCGAGATGATGATGAAGTCCCTGATGAGACATTCACCTGCAATTTCCACAAGTCCATCCTTGTTCAATTCACAATTCCAAAACTATGTAAAAGGAAATTCAAATCATGAAAGCCCATTAGGAGTATTTGAGAAACATGCACTTATTTACTAACCATTGATAAAGAAGTTGAAGGAGGTTGCTGCTGGATTTGAAGTGCTCTTTGTATCACAATTGCGGGAGCCCAAATGGGGTTTGATTCAAACGGTAATTTCACAGAAGACAGAAACGCGAGTCCATGGTTTTTTCCTTCAAGATTGTAGTCTCCATTCCAAAACTCGGGCCAATAACCCTGCCCCAATCCCGGAATTGATGACCACCCTATCTCCCCCCCATCCCCATTTGATGTTTTTGGCAACGTAAAATTATGCGGATGCAGAAAATCTATATTGGGTATCGAAGAATCTTGTCTGAAAATGGAATTTGGGGAAGATAGATCGGTTGGCAATGGGGGAGGCAAAGGGATCAAAGGGGGTGAAGGGTTATGCCTAAAATTGGCTGAAGAATCACTTGGTGATACAAGTCCAATGGGTGAGGAAATAGAACCATCCTTTTTTTGTTGTTCCTCTAATCTGATCTTCTCAAGCTGAGCCACACCCAGTCCTCTTTGCGGGACTTTTTTTTCCTTTAACTTTTTTGATGATCTGCTGCTGCTACTACTACCACCACCACCACCACCACCACCATCACCACCACCACCACCGCTATTGCTATATCTTTGGGTATGATCTTCTTGTGCCATTGGTTTCAGTCAGTGATGGATCCAACGCGAAAAGGGGGCGATCCCACCCCTAGAAAACTTAGATCGCTTATGCTATACTCACAATTTCTGTATAAATAATATCGAAACTATAAGGACTCATCCAGTAAAATTATAGTAGTGTTTGGAACCTCCAAATTGGGATCCTGGTGGTCTCAGTAATCTAATCACGAACAGCCAAGAGAGGTCATGTACGAAAATTGATGCACCAAATTCCAATTATTTTAAGATACCCCAAATCCAAAGATTCAAAATCTGAGGGTTTGAGGGGGAAACTCAAAAACTAAATCTAGTGGAATGAAGGCGAGGAACCCAGATTTCAATCTGCAGATTACATAAAATCACGCAGGCTATGGAGTCAAGATCGGCTACTTAAATGAAAAGAAGAAAAACCCCACAATTCAACATGTGGGTGGGTGTTTTGAGAGAGGAATGGAAAGAGAGCTTATATATATAGAGAGAGAGAGAGAGAGTGTATCTATGAGATTCGGATTTTCCTCTTGTTTGTGTGTCGGAGGGGCAGAAGGCAGATCAGATGACTAAATTTAAGAAACTGATTTTCAAAATTCGAAGTTGAATGCCAAATCTAAAGCAATTATTTGAAAACTTTCTTCTCTAATTTATCGCCGAAGTCCTCGCTCCACTCCTCCTTTCCTTCCTAGACCGACTCTCAAGTACTCTCTACATCACAGCTCCCTCTCTCTCTCTCTCTCTCTCTCTCTCTCTCTAAGGATTGTATTTGCGTTTTTTTCCCTTCCCTTGTTGGTACTAACATAGGAGGTAAGAGCCAGCATTGCCATGGATGTGCAACGTCAACTGCAACCTTCGATGTTTGTTGCATGTAAAGGAGTAATTATTCAGTGCTTCTGCATGCCGCCCAAGCTCTTTAATGACAATTGATATTATTTGTATTACATGAATAAAAAAAATATAAGAATATAAATTGAAATTAAAAAAATATAAGATAGAAGACGTTTAAGTCACCAAAAATAATAAAAAGTAATATCAAATAGGTTCTTTGTCTATTGTAAATTTTTATTAGATTGTGTGTTAGTTGTTCAAATTAACCATTTCTATTGACCATAGAAATTTAAAAAGTAAAAAAAATAAAATAAAAGCTAAATTAATTTCATGGGTAATTTTTTCATTGTCATCTTATTTCAAGAGAGGAGATTTGTAATATCAACCTCCGTCTTTATTGTATACCCTGTCCTCTCTTGTATATTATTTGTCAACGAATTTGTAATTTTATATTCAATAAATAAAACAAACAACCGATTTTCTTCATAAACCTCTTTGTGCATAAGACTAATTACTTAATACATCCAAACTATTATGTGGGTGTTTCTTGCGTGATACTCTCACCTAATAAATTATTTTAATACACACTATAATTGATGAGCACCCGTAAAATTATATAATTTATTAAAAATATCACGTGCAAATGCCACATGGTACCGGAGAGAATTGGACATTATTCTCCATAATTGGATATTTTAACAATGAAACAAAGCGTTAATAACAATAGTTGCTTAATTGACATGTTTTTTTAATTGCTGAGGTATTTGACTTGTTTTAAGATTATTTTCAACCTAATGTCAACTATTTCAATTGAGATTCTAAAGTTAACGACCGAATAAACTCCATTGGCTCTTACTGATTGATTTTGGTAAAATTCGATCTTATTACCTCAAGAGACAAGCACATTAGTCATTGATTTATCTTTTTCCACTAAACCAACTCTGATCCTTAGGGTTTACTTAATTGACAAGTTATTAATTCACTTTAGTAGATTTGTCAAAAATGAATAGCACAAAAAGTAGAAGTATCACATTTCAAGTTTTGACAGTATCATCTACAATAAATTGTTTTTTTCTTTTTTTTTAGAATTTCTTTGTTTAAAATTATCATCAACTTCATAACCTTTACGTGATCTGAACTTGAAATCTGCAAAAACCACCATTTAAACCACTTCCTATTTCAGAAAATTCACCTGAGGATGTAAAACCACCATTAAAGCATTTTGTTTTTTTGGGAAAAACCCATCAAAGCATCTATTAATCAATTTTCTCTCACCACATGAATGGCTCTCTCTCTCTCTCTAGATCACAATGGAATTTTGGGGGGCAAATTTGAATGGCTGATAGCCCATCCTAAAATACTAATGTTAATTAAACCTACGGAAGATAAGGCCAAGGTTTAATCTATGTAGTCGACGTTATATTATAATTTTATATTCTAAAATCAATCGAATATTCAAGTCCCGTAGCTCAGTTGGTTAGAGCGTTGGTCTTATGAGCCGAAGGTCGCGGGTTCGAGCCCCGCCGGGACTATTTTTTAAGTTTTTTTTCTTGATCATTGGCTAGAGGGCAGGAAGCAAGAGACCTCGTGAGCGTCATCTTATCTGGATTTCTGTTTCCAAACCACCTTCTCACAATCATGATTTCCCCCTCCCGAGTGGTTTTAGTTGGAGATGAGACCGCACGTGCTTATGAATTGAATGAGATTCAAACCGAAAAAATGGTAAAATTTGCTAACGGTGTGAAAGAATTTGCGTTGAACCTTAAGAATGAGAATGTAGGATTTGTTGTCTTTGGTAGTCAAACCAGAACAGCTTGAGCCTTTTACTACTTGTCATCAACAAAATTAAACTCCAAATTAACCAGATAACTTTTGTTACTGAGCCAAATTCACCCTCTTTTTAAACTGATTAATTATGTTAGAAAAACTTCATGAAACTGCATCAAGACAGAAAAACAAGCAGCATTGAGTTCAATAATGGTTTGGTGTTCGTCTTGCTTCTAAGAGTAAAACTTTCCTTCAGCTTTTGCCCTAAAAAAAGCAAGAGAAATGCTACCAATTGGCTTATCTTAATTTGGTGCCTGACTAGTGGAATGGTGTGGTTGTGTTGAAACCATGGAGGAAATCTTCTCCATATACATACCAGAAAGAAGTAGCGGCAGCTGTTTGACTTATGCTCAGTTTTCAAGTCGATCAAGATAACAGGTTTGTGATGCCGTTATATGTTTTGAATTGCATATGCGTTATACTGATATATTCAACAAGTTTATAGTCTTGAGTGATGGGGTTATTTCATTCCAATTGTTGGTATGCAATGAGGAATATCTAGTAAGCGTGAGTCATCTGCATGATCGAGTGATATTTTAATCATTTTATCAAGTAATCCCGCCATACTTGGTGATACAATTAGCTTGTCCCGTATTATGAGCAAGCATTCTGAAGGGAAGTTAGATAAAAGAAGGGTAAACATGTAACTAGGAAAACTCGAATTCCTTGTTATGAAAATATATTTCAACCATCACACTTCTCCATTAGATTTTAGGGACTCTTAGTTAAAAGTCCAAAGTGAGGAACTTGTAGTATAATTAATCCATTAAAAAGTATGCTAGAAGCTAAAGTCCTTTTACACAATAATTCCAAAAATACCCTTACACTAAACACACTAATTCTCTCATAATTAGATATTTTATATACCTTCACTTCACTGCATACAAAAATCATCAAATGCATTTTCTTATTTTTTTTGTTGTGCGGTAAATTTCAATAAATGTAGCGCACTATAGCCCATCAACCACCACTTCTCTCTCTCTCTCTCTCTCACACACACGCACACACACACACACACACACCCATCCATCTATCTTTTGCTTTTTTCTATTGGTCACTACAAACCTACATTTCTTTATATATATATATTATTTACTATCTTTTCAAGAAAATTTCTCATTTTCTCCTTCTTCCTCCCATCATATAATGTGTTTCTACGAGCGCGGAGATATCTTCAAAAATATTTCAAACTATTAAAATTTACAAAAATAAAACTTAACCAAGCGAACGTTTAAAAATGAGTAAAAAATTTTACTAAGAAATTATGTAACTACTCTTTTTATTCTAAATTAATTGGTATTATACTCATTATCTTTGTTATTTTTTCTTCTCGATTTTTATCAAGTTTACGTTAAAATTTTTAGATTAATCATTAATTTTGACCAAAAAAATCTAACAAGTATAAGATATCAAGAAATGTCTTTTTTCTTGCCATTTGGTGAAGGGGAATGTTATAAAAAGTTTCTCTCAATTTTCTCTTTTATTGTCGATTGGTGACATTTTATACTAGAAGGTGTTATGGATATAAATCTAAAAAATTCATTCTTAAAGTCATAAAATCAGACAAGTGATGGGGGCCTATCTATTTGGCTTAAACTAACTAAATTGTTTATATTTTGTTTTTACTTAATTTATTTTTGTATTTGTTATGTTTTCATCATTTTTTTTAAAAATTTGTTGATTACAAAAAATAATCTTATCTGATATTATCTTAAACAGAGATATATAGAACAAATTACAACAGATAACATTATCTGTTTTGGTTTGATTTATTATTGTGTTTTTACTAATATGCAAAAATACATAAATGAAAATACAACATATAATATTATCTGTTAATATGTTATGCATAAATATAGAGGCTAATTTATAACATAAAACATTATCTATTTTTATATTATGTCAAAATACAGAGTTAAAATTAAAACAAATAACCTTATCTGATATTATCTTATGCAGATATATAAAAAAAAAATTACAGTAGATAACTTTATTTGTTTTGGTTTATTATTTTATTTTTACTATTATACAAAAATACAAAGATGAAAATACAATAAATAATGTTATCTATTGAGATGTTATGCATAAATACATAGACTAGTTTACGACATATAACATTATCTGTTTTTACATTATGTCAAAATATAGAGTACAAATTAAAACAGATAACATTATCTGATGTTATCTTATATAGAGATACAGTGAACAAATTAAAACAGATAATCTTATCTAATGTTATCTTATATAGAGATATAGAGAACAAATTACAACAGACAACCTTATTTATTTTGATTTATTAGGGTGTTTTCGTTATTATGCAGAGATATAAAGATGAAAATACAACAGATAACATTATTTGTTCATATGTTATGTATAAATCCAGAGACCAATTTACAACAAATAACATTATCTGTTTTTATATTATGTCAAACTATAAAGTATAAATTAAAACAGATAATCTTATCTATTTTGATTTATTATTGTGTTTTCACTATCATGCAGCGATACATAAATGAAATTACAATAAATAACATTAACTGTTGATATATTGTGCATAAATACATAGGTCAATTTACAACAGATAATATTATCTGTTTTTATATTATGTCAAAATACAGAATACAAATTAGAATAGATGACCTTATTTAATGTTATCTTATGTAGAAATATAAAAAATAAATTACAGCAGATAATTTTATCTGTTTTGATTTATTATTGTGTTTTTACTATTATACATAGATATAAAGACGAAATTACAACAGATAACATTATTTGTTTATTATTGTATTTTAGGTAGAGATACATAAGTTGTGAGGTCCCAAATTAATTTTTGACTTATTTTTCATATTTTTTTATTTTTGAACATAGTTTCTTTTTTTTTGAAATTTTTTATCGAGTCAAATCAATAATCAATAAAAAATAAAAAGTTACAAAAAATTAGTGTACTAAAAAATTGCGAGGGCACAAATTATATTTTAACTTTTTTTTCATATTTTTTAATTTTTAAACACAATTTTTTTTATTTTCTTGAAATTTTTTATCGAGACGAACCGAAAATCAATAAAAAAAAGATGTAAAATAAAAAGTTACAAAAAATTAGTATACCATAAAGTGGTGAGGAGACAAATCATGTTTTGATTTTTTTCTTCATATTTTTTTATTTTTGTAATTTTTAAACGTAATTTTCTTATTTTTTAAAATTTTTTTATCGAGACGAATTAATAATCAATACAAAATAAATACAAAATAAAAAATTTTAAAAAATTAGTGTACTAAAACGTTGTGAAGGCACAAATCATGTTTTGACTTATTTTTCATATTTTTTTAATTTTTGAACACATTTTTTAAATTTTTTGAAAATTCTTATCGAGACAAACCAATAATAAATACAAAATAAAAAGTTACAAAAAAATTAGTATACTAAAAGATAGTGAGGACTTTAAAATTTGTTAAAATTTAATAAATTTGTAATAAGAGTAATTTGGATAATCAAATAATTTAACCTATTAACACTTTTAAAAGAGTGGATCTTGACTACTTGTACTTTTAAAATAGTAAATTCTAACTGAACAAATAAATTAAGCAGGATTTAATGAGTTAATTAACCCTAGATTTGGAGTTTTAACTAATTTTTCCTAGATTTTATATGGTTATTCACGTATAGTAAGATGAGACTCATCACGGTCATATTTGGCAATTCGAGTCGTTCATTTTGTAAAGTTTTACTTGTATCAAATCATGAATAAAATCATGTTAATCGAATATCGATAAATACTTGATTGAATAATATTTGTTAAAATAAAAATATATGGCTAGAAATGTCCGGCCATTTCTCTTATGACAAATATATTACTCACGATTAGAGGCATAGGGCCTCTTGGGCCTCCAACACGCTTTGAAACACAACCAATGTCCTTGTTCAGATAGTAGCAACACTTCCTCTTAACTCTCAGCATCAAGCAGAGCAGGCATGTTGACATTCACAGATACTATTTCAGGCAATTCGAGTTTCTCACACTCCTCCCTATTGTCACGGTCCAAGAGGTCCAAGATTTTTATAGTTGCGCTCTGTGCGGCACTCGGTCAAATATTTCTTTGCTTGTTCAAGTCAGTATTCTCACAAAGCATGTCCACAGTCAATACTTAATGTTCCTACGAACCCACATACTTTTTCCAGCCAAGGGCTATTGTGCACCGTCGAGTGGGGCAACATGTCCATCTGTTGTAGCCCACAAGGTTTGCAAACGAGGTCTTATGCTCGATGCATCAACAACCCAATCAACCTAGGACGTTAAGTCAATAGTTAACACACACGGCATAGAGTGCCTACATCCTCAGCTTCCATCCCCAAGTTAATGCCAGATGTATTGTTCATGGAGTTTCTTAATCCGCATGGAAACACTTAGACACCTCCCTGGACGCCCAAGACTCGTCCAAATTCACCTTGGGGTAGCGCATTTCGTGTCCATGATGACACCAAGGAGACTGGTACTGCACACCACTCTCCCTCTAACATAATTTTAAGCATTTTTCCAAATGACAAAAGAAAACATTACCCATACTTGGGAAGCCATAATAGCCATATTTATCAAAATGCCATTGCCAAACAATGCCCACTAATAATATTCACCATCAAGACCATGCCCAAACTCGCGGGTCGCAACACTATGGTTAGCTTGAAGTTTAACCAACAAAATCTTACATGATATACTTTGTCCTAATCTACTGACCCCACAAATACAAGCAGAGATAGAGATTGGAAATGTGAGGGTTTTTTTTTAATTCCAATTTTTGTGTGTTTTAAGGAAGTTGTTGAGTCATTTAACAGTTCTAGCAGAAAGCAACATGACAATCACAAAGAGAGGTCCCTCAGTTTCATCCACATGTGACATGACAAATAGAGCATTGCCACATAGATGGAATCAGCCATTTGTTTCTCTCATTTTGATTCGAAAAAGCAATAGCCAGCCAGCTCAAATCAATGTTGAGTTACCAAAATAGGATGATACAGCAATGAGATGCCGCAAACTCCTAGGCTACTTAGCATGGACACTCCACGGAGGTTCCCGTACCCATGTCGGACACACTGGGGACACGGACACGCCGGGGACACACCGAAAAACATACGTCCAATTAATTTAATTTATTTTTAGCAGGGAGACACATGGAGGACACGCGGAGGACGTGGCGGGGACACAACGGGGTAGATTTGTTCTATGTATGTACATATATATTATATGTAAAAAAATTGCCGTGTCCATATCCTCATTTTTTGAAAAATCCCGTGTCCGTGTCCGCGGTACATAGCTTCTAGGTCTCAGAAGATTTTCATGCTGTTCATCCTGAACGACTTTGGGTTTTCAGGATCTCTGGATTTTTCAAAGTAGTGAAACAATGATGAACAACATCACAACAAACTTGTTCTAACTCAAGAAAATGCTAACTAAGAAACAATGGCAACAACATCAACATGAAGAAAACGAACTTGTGCGACTAGTAAACAAGAAAACCCGGATCGAAGAACCTGAATACACTCAAGATTTCTTCTCACCACGGTGAAAGCCATTTTTGATTGACCAAAACTTCTCCCCCACATATCCCGGCTTTGTAACGGACATGGCTGAAGCAGTGACAGGCATCTAAGTCTTTGAGTAGTTCAATGGAAAATAGATTAAGGCCTGAAAGATAAGTTCATTGTTTAAGTTAGAACACGTTTGAAAAAAGATGATGAAAGTTGGAAATGGCAAAGAACTAAGCTAAGTGTTTGGTTCAACAGAAAGAAGCATGAATGGAATGTCCATCCCCTTGAAATGCTAATTTTGAAGTTTTGCTTACTGAAACAGCAATCAACATGCGTTAGAAAGTGAATCTAACTGTTGGAAATTCCAAAGGTTGGTGAACGAATTTAGGAGGTCGGAGTTTTTTAGAAGCAATCGGAAGTCTTCATTCATAGAAGCATTTATGATTCGCAGCTCAAAGATGAGTTTTGCATTTGAAGAGTCCGATAACATATATATAAATTCATCCGAATCATCCCATCCACGGTTCTATTCAACCAGAAATCCCTATTTTCTTACTTGCGTGAGAGAGAAACAAACACAACTCGATTTGACGGTCATTGGTTGATGTTCTATCGGCCAAGTGAACTGTTTTATCCTAAACTTCTCACTTCCACCGTGAGACGGCAAAGACTCTGATTACACTAGACTCAATTCGATGTATAATTCCATTTTATGATTAACGAAATCCGAATACCATTGGAAACATTGAGAAGCCAAGAAATAATCATTTCATGTCCTTCAAAAAAAAAAAAACCATTCCCAACAAACCAAAGCAGTACCTACACGATAACTGAAATGGGTACTGAAAGATTCACCTGGTGGAGAGAGAAAGGGTTGGTCTTGAGCTCATTCAATGGCGTGAATCAGAGGAAACAGAGGACGGCTTGTCAGAAATGCCGTAGTGTTCGTCTTCTTCACCCTGAAATTGTGCCGGAATGGAAAACCAGGAAAATATGGGAAGACTTGGAAGGTGGTTGTTGTTGTGGTGGTGCAGATGATGGTCGGCGGCGGCGGCGGCAATTGAAGAAGCAGGGTCTATCCAAGCACGAACTGATTGGGTGTTACTGGACTGAAGGGGTCCCCCTTGGGAAACACACTGGTTTTGGCCGAATAACGGCAGCGACGACGGCAGCGGGTTAAACATAAAGCCGCCACCGCCACCACCACCGGCATTCCACTTGCTCCAGGCGGAGGAAGGGGCATTATGGGCCAGTGACTGTTCGTGGCGGTGGAAAATTGGGTCTTGAAAAGATTGAAGCGAAAGCCCCAGATCTTGGCCATGACTAGTTCTCGGTATCAAACCAGGCGGTGGTGGGACGCTCTGAAATTGCGTTACCGACGAATTGGATGCACCCAGTGGAAAGAAAGACTGGATAGTGTCGGAGTCCAACGACAGCGGCGCGAAGCTCGAGTTCTTCTCACCCAAATTGTCACCATTCATGTGCAAAGTATTAGTCCCCCAACTGTTTGACGAAATGCCCGAAAGAGGATGCTCGCGTTGCTGCCGCTGAGGCTCTTCTTGTTGCTTTTGGTTTCGCTCTAACCCAACATTTGATATCGAATCCAATGTGGGTGTCCAAGCGGGTAGGTTGGCGAGCTCATCGACGGCGGATTTGGCCTCCTTGATGAGCCAGTCGACGGCCTTACTAGGGCTGTCGTAGCCAAGCCGGTCTTGCACGTCGTAGAACTGAATGGCTGTGTGGGCGGAGAGACGTAGGCGGCGGTCCCTCGGTCCTTTGGCGGTGCAGACCTTGCTGTGTCTGTCTTTCCGCGCAAGGGATCGAACAATGTGGCCCCCTTGGACCTCCACTATCTTGCCGCCGGTATGCCTCAGACGCAATCTTGGGGATTTTGTCCCATTTTGTTGGTCTAGAGTCTCTCTTTCCCCCATATTTCCCCACAATGTCGCATATTCGAGGTTTTCCCCTACAGAAGATATGAAGTTAGAGCCTTTCTTGGGCGGTGGCGGTCTTTTCCTGATTGTTTGTCCTCTTCCTCTTGTTCTACGTGTCTTGAAGCTGGAACTTTGATTAGTGGGTTGTTTCCTCACTGCCCTCTCTTTGCGTCTGCTGCTGTCTGTATCTGCCACCACTCTGGAACCTGATACTGCTGCCTCTGCCGTTCTCAAGCACTTGGGGTTTAGCTCTGTGTGTTGTAATAAAATATTATTTTGAACAAATTCTTATGGATAGAAATCTTTGTTCTGCTAAATATTATGGCAAATTTATTATAATTCTTGTATATGAATTTTATCATAATTTTAATATAACAAAAATGTGCACAAAATTTTTCATGAGAATTTTA
>JABCMJ010016468.1:0-12385 GCA_014822125.1 Arbutus unedo
GGATGGCAATAACTAAGCAAGAACGTAACTCTTCTTTTTTGTTTCGAAAATAAAAACTTGGAAAGATCCGTCAACGAGCGTGAAAAATAGATGAGAAGATAGAGACCAACATGGTTAAGAACAAATCTCACCCTTAGACTCAACCTATACGCATTTAGCTACTCATACTATTCATGAAAATGGAAGAAATGAGAGAACATAAGAAAAACATTCTTATCGAAGGAGAATGGAAGTATTCTTACCAAGCTAACACTCAAAATTGAAACAATGTCAAAAACTAATATTCTAGCAAATGTGGAAAGATTGAGTAATAGAAATGTAAAACCAAGAGAAAAATATGAACAAATGTTATCAATACTTCTTTGATATCTTAAACATAATGGACTTATGAGAGCAAAATATTCAAGGCTGAAGAACAATATTAAAGAACATACTAGGTTTAGAGAGAAAAGCTCTCAAGCGATACAAAAATCTAATTTTTTTGTCCAAGTGTAAAAGTGATAGTACAAAACAATAGCACATGCTTTCTTGTATGAGAAACTTTATAAAATATATATTTCTATTCTAAGCTCTATTACAAAGCATATCACATAAGTTGACAAATAGCTACGGTGTCTAATCCGTGCCCGATATTTTTTTGTCCCATGATGTGGAGCAAAAACCAAGTGAAGTGGTCCCCTATGTATCTCCAAGGTCAGACCAAATCTTCCTCTGTCACACATGAGGCACCGGTGCCATGGTTTCGGAAGCACGGGTGCTAAGCCTTCTTTGCATCTTGGTTTGTCTCTGGAGTTGGAGTAAGCAGTCTTTAGAAATAAGGAAGCACCGGTGCCTTGGCCTTCTAGTACTTTGATTCCTTAAGTTTTGATAGGGAGGCACTAATGCTATGATTTTTTAGGCAGTGGTGCCTTATCTTCTCTGTATCTTATTTGATCAGCCTTGGATAGGAACACAAAGGGAAGCACCATTGCTTGGATTTTTGAGGCACCGATGCCAATATGGATTTTGGCCCCATTTCACTTGCTTCTTCGTCAAGCACCGTTGTCGAGGATGGGTCCTTGATCTCTTGGATTTCAATGGCTCGTATGATTTCTCTAAACTTCCTTTGATTGGAAAGACTTGGTTTCCGCACTTAGGAACCTCTTATTGACGCGTTTAACATGCAATGGGCGTAGAAGTACCTTTTCGTACATTAACAATTCTAAAAATGGAATAACGCGCGCACATAGGCCAAAATGGTCTATGTATTATTAAACAACACACTCAAAATAAATTTATTGCATTCAATCCTTCAATACCTCAAAATAAATTCCAATCAAAACCTAAACTTAATACATGTCATTAGTTTATATTGATGACTAATCAACAGTACTCTAAAACATAAATCCTAAAACTTTAATAGTTAGGTTCATATATAATTATTAAAAAACTTAATGAAGATCAAGATCAAGATCAAGAGATGATAAAAAAAATAGGCCTCAATTGCTTCTTGGTAGCACGAATTCTCTTTATTGCTTGTTTCACCATTGCCAGTGATCCATATATCTGATTTTTCCCATATAATTTAGCTTCATCCTATTTTTCACAACAGGAAGTTCTAGAGAGAACTTTGATTTAGTGCTTTTTAAATCAGGATATGAGGAGTGTAGAGTCTTAGAAACTTTTCCCCGAAAATATCTACAAATTCCAAATCAAGAGTTAAGATTTATTAAGATCTGGAAGTCTACAAATACAAATAAATTTAGTTCATTCATTTTGAATTCTGAGAGATTTTCTAAGACCATAGACATTTCCTTTCAATATTGTTACCAGGTTGTTTAGGCCCTTGAGACTTAGGTGGGCCTATATTATATAAAGTCAAGCTTAAATCTAAAAAAATTGGGCCTAGCATACAAAGAGAGCTAAATATTTGGGGGGCCATATTCTTAGAGTTTTTTAAGGGCCCAAAGTGGCGGCTTAAACTTGTCTTCAGAAACGGTTCTGCGTTTTAGCGTTATATGTTCTTGTAGACACTGGAATTTTACACAACTTAATTATCTTTCAATTAGTTAAGATAAATAAACACCCTTGATTAATTAAATAAATGACCATCATTGCACAAACTTAATGAACATATAAGTAGCACCGGCCTAAATTAGTAGATAGGGTAGCTTTTTTAATCTTCAACCCAACTAGCACCCTCATCGGCTCCTTTTTTTTGTGCCACGGCCCATGAAAATGGACCAGCTTATCAGATTGAAAATGGTCCATACTTTTATATGGGAGAAGATTTACGCAATAGTCCTATAACATGATGAATTTTGTCCTATAAAAGTCATTTTCTTGCTTGGTACTTATATTGGATTTTGACATCCCTCAAAAGTTTGTGCATTTGGTAAAACTGCAAGTTGACTTTGATTTTTATAACTACAAGTGTGGATGGGTCTGAGACTTTCTTTTCAATCACCAGATCATATTTAATCACAAGATGTGAGTCCGTACATGTTAGGTGTATTTGACTTTCATTTTCAAAATAAAATTGTTTATGATGTTAGTTCATTCACAGAGAAAAAATAATGACATATGGTGTTAGGTGCATTTGTCAAATTGCATTTTGCAACCGTAAGTCCTTACCCTCACCGTGTAATTATCTGGGAAGTAGTATTTGATCATCTAACAAATTTAAACCCTTTAAAATTCATAAATTTGCTTTCTTACTTTTTCCATTTATTTATTGAAACACCATGTAGTTTATTGGCCCAACAGAAAGGAGAAAACAAAAAGGTGATTTTTCGAAATAACAAGAAAAGTTTGTAGTTTTTAGCCAACTTTCTGTTAAAATTTTCAATATTAGTTGTAGATTTTTTTTACCATGTTTATTAGAATCATATTAAGTTTTTCAAATTAATTAGTTGCAGTTATGAAAAGAATCTTAAAAGTAAAAAATTATTTGCATTGCAAAGAACTAGTTTTTCAAATTAATTAGTTTGGTTAGAATCATTTGCGAATACGTATTGTCTTCATTCGTAGAATCAAGAATGTGTACGTTCCTTGGTTTTTGGTCTAGGGAATTTATTTGCATTGCAAAGAACTATTACGGGATTTAATCCATTTGTACATATAAATACTGTTGAAAATTCTAAGGATTTTGGACATTTTTAGGTTAATGAATCTGGAATATCGGAGGGCCTCTTAAGGTAATTAGAAAATTTCATTTATGTATGTCATTGATGTCCAGTACCATCTAAGGGTCTCCATGTCTCCATTCATGACATGCAACTCAAAGGTTTGGAAACTTCCAAGAGTTCGCTTGGTGGTCAAGGCTTGGAACTTAGAGATATGCTCCTTCCTAAATCTCATGTTCAAAACCTCTCAGGTGCTATCAATTCTTTTGAGATTAGTCCATACAGGACAGAATGTCCTGACTTTAATTAGGGCCCTTTCAAGTGGACTCTGGAACTGGTCCACTTGAACTAATCGACGTTAGGTTGGAAGTAATCCCAAAACTAGTCGGATACCTCGGCTATCAAAAAAAAACTCAAAGGTTTGGAAGTTTTGCATTAATCCAAAGGCCTTTTTGGGTTTATATGTTGGAGTATCATTTCATGATTTTAAACATTGGATATTCAGACTACAATATGAAATTTTCAACATTATTTTGTCTCCAAATTTTCTTTATTTTTCGAAGTTCTTTAAGAAAGAGAGAGGAGCAGACACAATAAAGTTCGACAGGTCAACGAAGGTCAATGTTCTTACATTCGATTGAGCCGTTATATTCTGAGAAACAAACGCTGGTTGTGATCCTCTAACAATTACGGTGAGATAACGAACTAGTTGTAAGGGAACTGTGAATACACATAACTTGATTCGATATTGTATTGATTAATATACCGGTTTTATAATTTATGTTGTTTATTCCATTTTGATTCGATTAGTAATTTCATTTTGTTATGTAATTTATCTCGAATAATAAATAATTAAATAATTTTTAGAATCTCCGAACATGCTTCAAATTGATTTTTTCCTATAAATACAAGATTTGCCCCCAATGAAGTTAGAGCTTCCACATCAAACTCTTCAATTGTGCTCCTTCTCTAATTTGAGGAACAAATTTTCTTAATAATTCTCACATCAGCCTCTTTACTACTTCTCCCTATTTTTCAAAAAAAATAGTAACTCCCTAATTTTAGGAATGAACTATTCACTCATAACATTTTATTTTTATTATTTTTTCATTTATTTCTCCTCCCTTATCTGTTTATAACATTTGAATTGGATATAAAAGGAAAAAAAAGAATATTTTAATAAAATAGAGATAGAATAGAGAGTCTAATGCAGGAAAGTGGAAACATTACAAAATATAGCTCTTTAAAATAAAAAAGTGAAATTTTTTCTCTAATTTTAGTATAAAAAATAAAAAAACTAGTGTGAATGCTATTAGTAGCTTTTCTTTGGCTGTTATGTATTTTTATGTCATTTGTCTCGGAGAATGGTCACGAACAGATGGATTATGGAAATAAAAACATGATGAGCCTCGGAGTTTTTTTTTTAATTTTTAATCCGTTTTAATGAAAGAAATCGAAATAATATAAAATTATATTTAAAAATTAAAAACTTATTACTAAAAACAATGAATAAGTTAAAAAAATTAAGTTTTTAAATTATTTTTGTCTCAAATTTAGTTTATAACTTATAACTTTTTTAAAAACTCTAGTCAAGAGAACTAATAATTTATAAAAAATAACAAAAAATAAAAAATTATTAGCAGATTTTATATAAAAATAAAAAAATAATCTAATAATCTTGTCAAATCCAAATTGAACCTTATGGATCAATCAAGTTTGGGTTGAAAAATTGCTTTGCTTGGATCTATAGCACTTGGAAGGACGGAGAGATCTTGCTGTCAAATCCTCGTGGTCCTTGGTTTTCTATAACCTGAAAAGACAAAATTTCAAAAACGTTATGTTTTGGAATCCGTAGGTATGACAACGGGGTAATTGAGATTGGATTTGTTTAAAAAAAATTAATTCATCAAGACAAGTTGAGATTTTTAAGACTATATTCTAGATTAATCGTTTCAAGACAAATTAAATTTTAACTATATGAAATCATACATACATCTATACATATATATAGTCTTAATTTTATATACGTATATACATCTATATATGAACTAACATATATATCTATACATGGACAATAAACTAATATATATTTATTTATTTATTTATTTATACATGGGTAATTTTACTGGATTAGGAAAAAAAATATTAAAAGAGTTTAAAAAAATATTATAAATAGTTATAAATAAAAGGATAAGTAAGTAAAATAATAATTATTTAAAACGGGGTGGGGAACGGGGCGGGGAACGGGGCGGAGGCACCAAACCCCGCGGAGCGGATCGGACGCAATTGACATCCCTAGGTATCCATGAAGTAGGGCTAATGTATTAACCAAACTACTCGAGTTCGAGTTTGCATTCGTTATTTAAAAACTCGTTTAAGATTGGTTTGCTACATCAACAAACCAAGTTTGAACCTTTTTCTAAAGATCATTGAGCTTTCAAACTAAGTTCGAATAAGCTACTATTCAGGTCGTTTGGCTTATGATGTATGAAAAAATTTAAATTACTCGAAATCAGTTCATGTTTAGGTCAGTTGAAGCTTGGTGAGATTGGCAGGGCCGGCTCAATGGGGCAGTCTACCAGGCCATAGGTCGCACCACAAAAGGATTTGCTTCTTTGAAAAATGGTCCAAAAGTTTTAGCCCAACTACTAACTAGGGCTCCATTTAAAAAATGGCCTAATTGATTAATTTTTAATCAAATTGTTGGATTTAAGAGAAAAATTTTCAAAAATAAAATAAGAAAGAAAAATAAAGATTCTATAGTGATTTTTGTTTCATTTTATGTCTGATCAGTTCTTTGAAAGCTAATCTTAAGTCTCATTTGGTTTTTGGTTTGGTTCACATTGCTTGTTTGTTTAGTATTTAATATTTATAAATAAGCATTAAGCAAATTAATGAATTAAAAAATTGTTTGGCTCCCAATTGCTTAATTATTGCCGTTTTATTATTTAAAAATAATAAGCAAATAAGTCACAAATGTTCTCATATTTTCTAACAATTTTTATTTTTTTGCCTTTTTGACAAATGTTCTCATATTTTCAACTAACAAATAATTTTTCTTTTTTCTTTTCTTTTTTCCTTTGATCTAAATGTATTACTGAAAGAGTTAAAAAAAATAATTGAAAAACAAATCACTTAATTTTGTGTTGAGTATATTTGGCTTTCAATTATACCATTAAATACTCACTAAATGAGTAAATTTATTTAAAAATAATTCATTCTTAAGTTCTTTTGTCAAAGCAAACCTAAATAGTGTACTAAAGACCCTTGTTAATAATATTACCATATAAATGTCGCACATTACTAAAATATACACACACAAAAATTATATAAAAATTTGACTTTTAATTTGAATCAGCTAAATGTAAAATATCATAAACCTACTTTATGTCGTAAAATTCTTATTGATAATATTATTTTTTGAAGATTTTATTGTTTATTTTTGGAAAAAGAATATGTATGGCTCAATTTTATGATTTTGTCTAGGGCCTCAAAAATCTCGGGACTAGCCCTAGAGATCGGCTCACCTTATAAATAAACTAAACTTGAGCACATATTTGAAGTTCATTACAAATTCGAATCAAGCATCGACAATCGGCTGCTCAATTCGCCAGGCTTGTTTATTAGCCATACCGTGAAGGGTTTGAAGATATAAAACACCAACACTCTTAATTGATTGCAGTACTCAAGTTGAATATTTGGGGGACATGCGACACATTGGGAACAGGTGGAGACACATATGGGACACACATTGATTTAGTTATTTTCAAGTAGAGGGCATGCCGGAGACTCATTGGGGATACGCATGTCTCACTTTGGACGCGGATGGAGACATGAAAGGGTTCAATTTATAACATTGAAAACTTATTTCGAAGGCATGATAACAGTATAAATAAATAAATAAAGTGCGAATAAAGGAATTTTGACCCCATAAAATTCTCATTTAACTTTTAATAATTAAAAATGAAAACAATAAGAATTGTTGTTTGCGGATGGAATGTTCATACGAATAACGTCTAAATATCTATCATAGATACACATAAGTATGTGTGTGTGTCTATGTGTGTGTATGTACGTGTTTGTGTTTTCTGTGTCAGTATTCGTGATAGTTTTCTTTCTCTCAAGGATTTTGTATCTAACGAATGTTTAAGGATCCCTCTATCCTTCCGGGAATTCCTCTTAAGGATAGCCTAAACCTTAGGCAATTTGTAGATTAAGTTTGTTTTGTTTGGGGTAATCTTTTATGTATTTCGTATGATCATAATGGCTTAATTCTATTCTTGTTTTTTAAGTTATTTCAAATTCCGAAGTACCAAAGAAGAAAAGGAAATCCAAAAATGAAATTAGCTTGTCTACTACAACGCTTCAGGTACTCTGTTTCAACACTATGCTTATCTTTCAGGAATATTCCTAAGTTAATGAGTGCACAATCTCGCTTCAAATGATCTATTTTCTAAGGAATGCTTTTTACATTTTACTAGCAATTAGTATGTACATTTTGTTGGAAAAACATAGATTTTAATTCATATTTTTTGTGACTTTGTCCAAAAAAATTAATGGGTTCCCTAAGACCACTTGAAGTGGGTCTTAGTAGGCTTATATATTCCTATGTGAGGAGTTTAAACGTTGAAAAAAATAGTTAAAATTTATTAAAATTTAAATGAGAAATTAATTCTCAAAATATACACCGTATGTAGTATGTGGGAAGGTGATAGGTCACCCAATCCTGCATTGGAAAGACACGCCTGCACGTGCCGCCTCTGCTCACTCGGACCGTGATTGGGGTCGGGGTCCATGATCTGAGGTTCGAGGTCTATGGGTCATGGGTCATGGGTCATAGGTCTGGGTTTGGACTTAGCTTGGCTTAGCATTGCGTGGTCGCTGCTTATTCTTTTATAGCTCAAGAGCATGAGTTTACTTAGCTTGGACATAGATCTAATTTATAATTGGACCACGTAATAGGCTTGAGCCCACATAGGTGTGTATTTAATCAACAGATCAATTTGAAATCAAAAATTAATTTCTAATTTATAACCGAATTCGATTTTTGATTTATTACATATAATTTATTATGATTTTAAATTTAGAATTCATTCCTAGATTTATAACCACAGTATTTATTTTGAAAAATAAATCCTATAATTTAATATTGGTTTATAACGAAATTAATGTTTTGGCTTCCCTTTTGTCCTATAAATTGAGCAGTCTTTTTTGGTTTTTTACACACTAACAATTCATACAATCCTCCTCTATTCTTCAAGTCTTCGAGTGTTTTCGATCAAGAGAGAGCACAAAGCGAATTAGTTTGATAGCCGGCCTTTGGGAGATGCTACCGAACCCGAATTCAATCGTTGTATCCTGGGAGACAAACGATGGGCATATCCTCAAGTACTTCGGTGAGGCGGCACAATTTGTCTTAAGGACACCGTGAAATTCACGGATCTCGATTTGTGATTTAAGATTTCGTTCTTGTTGTAGTTTATGTACTGTTTTTATTTTTCAGAATTTGAATAAAATTTCTGAATTATTTTTCTTACAATCCTAAGACAAATTGTGGTTTTATTAAAAAAAAAAAACAATTTCTGGAAATTTTTGTTCTGTGTAATTTTTAGATCGTAACAGTTTTGGAAAACTACTGCTCGGCTGGTTGTATAACATACTGACCTTTCAGTTTATTTTCTATAGTCTCGGTATCTGTTAATCCTCTTCTTGGACAGTGGATTTAGTCCTATTTGGGGGTCTTTTGATAACAATTTTTTAATTATTATTTTTCTGAAAGGTTTTCTTATTACTTGAATAGTTAGTTGATGTCCAATTATTATATGTTAAACATTTTGAGGGGTTAACAATTTGTGTTTTTGGACACTTTTATAAAAGGTTTAGGAGAGACTTTTTGTCCTTAGTTCTTCCTAAGTTGGACAGTGGTTTTTGTACCTAAGTCAATTGCTAATCTGTTTTTTTTTTTTTTTTTATTTCTAACAGTGGACGTTTAGGCTATAACATTTTGTCTGATGGACTCCTTGGTGTTTTACTGTTAATTCGGAAAAGGAAAAAAAATTAGTTTGATTTATTGTATTTAATTTGTGATTACAAGTTATTCAATTTACGATTTTCTTATAAATTGTTCACTAACTTGATTTTGTGATATACTTTCAGTAATAGAAAACCAACCCGAAAACTCAACGGAAACAACGGTGGCAATGGAAATCTCATTGTTGGGGATATTCCTATGGCTGTGAACTTCGACTGTGATGCCGAGGGGTCCTTTCATTTCGATCAGCCATGTTGAGAAGCTGAAGAAGTTTCACAGTGTGGACTTCAAGAGGTGACAGCAGAATATGCTATTCTACCTCACCACGCTGGGCTTCATGAGGTATTTGACAGAGGATGGTCCTGTTCTTAAAGAGTATGAACAAGATATGCAAGTAATAGCCGCTACGCTAGCTTTGGGTGATTCTGACTTTTTGTGTTGGAACTTTGTCCTAAATTGCTTGCACGATACACTCTACAATGTGTATAGCGTCAAGAAGAAAGCTAAGGAACTATGGGAGTCCTTAGATAAAAGTACAAAACCGAGGATGCCGGGTCAAAAAAATTTGTCGTCAGCTAATTTTTGGACTCCATGATGATTAACTCTAGGACTGTGATCAATCAAGTTCAGAAACTCCAGGTGACTTTTCATGAGATCTTTATTGAGGGAATGGTACTGAGTGAGACCTTCCAAGTGACTTGCATGATTGACAAGTTGCCCCCTGCTTGGAGTAACTTCAAGAATTACTTGAAGTACAAGCGAAAGGAAATAAAAATCAAGGATCTCATCAGGAGGCTCTGAATCGAGGAAGATAACAAGAGTGCCGACAAAAAGCTGAGAAGCTCATTTGCTTCAAAGGCTAATGTGGTGGAGCATGGCTAGAATTTTGGCTATAAAAAGCAGCAGAAAGGAAAGCAAGCTGTTAAAGGATCCAATCTAGTGCCTAAGGGAGGAGTTGCCAAGAAAACAAAATTTCAATTTCAAGGCAAATATTTCAACTGTGATAAAACGGGTCACAAGGCATCAGAATGTCACCAGCCACAACAAAACAGGCGTCCTTAGGCACATGTGATTGAGGTGGATTCTCTAGAAAGAGATGTGTCAGACATCAATCCCTTAGCAGTGGTCTATAAGGTGAATCTGGTAGGGTTTAACCATAAGGAATGGTAGATGGATACTAGAGCTACCCGCCACATTTGTTCAGAGAAGAAAATGTTCACAATTTTTTAGCTGGTTACAAACGATGAGAAACTATTCATAAGAAACTCTGCGACGTCAGAGGTGAAGGGACAAGGCAAGATCATCTAGAAGATGACATCTGGGAAAGAGCTAACTTTGAACAATGTTCTCTATGTGCCATACATTCAGAAGAACTTGGTGTCAGGGTCACTCCTCAACAAACACAGTTTTCGTATGGTGTTTAAAGCAAATAAGGTTGTGTTGACCAAAGTCGGGATGTATGTAGGGAAATGATATCTTTGTAACGGGCTGTTTAAACTTAACATTGTAACTGTTATCTCTACTATCAATAAAGTAAAAATTTCTTCTGCTTACTTGCTTAAGTCTTCCTTATTGTGACATGATAGACTAGGTCATGTTAATTACGATACATTGCGTAAATTAATTAACCTAGATCATATTCTAACTTTTCAAGTTAATTTGAGTCACAAGTGCGAGACTTGTGTTGAAGCAAAATTAACAAGAATTTCATTTCAATCAATTGAAAGAAGTACAAAACCCCTTGGATTAATCTACAACGATGTATGTGATTTAAAATTCGTACATACACGGGGTGGCAATAAGTATTTTATTACTTTTGTCGATGATAGCACGAGATTTTTCTTTGTGTATTTGCAAAAGAGCACAGATGAAGCCATTCATAAATTCATTCTTCATAAGAATGAAGTTGAAAATCAACTTGCTAGAAAAATTAAGGTGTTAAGAAATGATTGAGGTGGTGGGTATGAATCACCGTTTGGTGAATTCTGTGCCCAACACGAAATTATTCACCAAATCACTGCACTTTATTCGCCATAGCAAAACGAAGTTGCTGAGCAAAAGAATGGATCTTGAAAGAAATGATGAACGCGATGTTAATAAGTTTTGGGTTATCACAAAACATGTGGGGGGAATCAATTCTCTCTGCAAATTACATCTTGACTAAGGTACCGAGAAAGAAACTTGATAAAATCTCATACGAACTTTGGAAAGGTAAAAAATCTTCTTATAAATTCTTACAAATGTGGGGGTATTTGGCAAAGGTTGCAATACCAACGCCAAAGAAGGTCAGGATAGGACTTAAGACAGTTGATTGTGTATTTATCGATTATGCACATAATAGTAGTGCATATCAATTTTTTGTGTATGAATTTGCGATTTTAGATATTTACATGAACACAATACTTGAATTGCGGAATGCTTCATTCTTTGAACGTATATTTCCGTGTAAGACTAGAAATGGAGAGTCAGGTTCTATAAAGAGAACTCATGAGGTTGTCAGTGAAAGCAGCCTAGATCAAAAAAATAAAGTTGATGATGATCTTAGAAGAAGTAAGATGGCTAGCACATTGACATCTTTTGATCCAAATTTTCTCATACTTTTGTTAGAGAATGAGCTTCAAAGTTTCAAACAAGCTGTGAACTCTACTAAGGGTCCTCTTCAAAAATAGGCAATCAAAAGTGAAATTGATTCTATTTTGCAGAATCATACTTAAGAGCTGGTAGATCTCCCTCCAGATTGTAAGCCTTTGGACTACAAATGAATTTTTAAGAGAAAGATGAAAACAGATGGTTCAATAGACAAATACAAGGCTAGACTTGTAATCAAAGGGTACAGGCAGAAGGAAGGCCTAGATTACTTTGACATGTATTCTCCTCTCACGAGAATAACATCCATTCGGATGGTCATTGCTGTCGCAGCTTTGCAAAATCTTGAGATACATCAGATAGATGTCAAGATAGCTTTCCTAAATGGAGATTTAGATGAGAAACTCTATATGGAACAATCCGAGGGATTTTTCGTTCCAGGCAAGAAATAAAAGTTTGTAAGCTAATCAAATCATTGTATGGTCTGAAGCAAGCGCCTAAACAATGGCATGAAAAGTTTGACAATGCAATGATGTCGGGTGGTTTTAGAATCAACGAATGTGACAAATGCGTATATGTCAAGGACACTAAAGATGGGTATGTCATCTTATGTCTTTACGTTGATGACATGCTCATTGTTGGTAGTAATGAAATGATGGTTCAA
>JABCMJ010016473.1:0-12249 GCA_014822125.1 Arbutus unedo
CTTTTTGCCATTCTCTTCAGGCTTGTGGCTGAAGTAGACAAGGAATCAAAATGGAACCTCCTTTCTGTTAGGTAAGTTTATTATAATCTGAGGTTTATTAACGCGATATTGACCGGTATTTGAATTGGCATCTAACAGATTGCATAACAAACCGCATTCATTTGATTATGAATGGACAAAAAGATGAATCCCAAGATCCTAATGTCCCTGGGAATATTAAGCACATTTATTCCATAGATTGTGAGGTGTGTACACGCCTAAAGTTGCTAAACATCTCATATTTTATTAACAATAATAATACGAATCAAGAGTCCAGAAAATCTAGCAAAGTTAAACTTTAATCAACTTAAAAAAATCTTTTAAAAACAATTAGAAAAAGACAAAAATGTAACACACTCAGGGATTGCCCCAGTAATAATGACAAGTGTCTAGCCCGAGGAGAATTCCTCCAGTCTGGAATCGTTTCCCATTAGGTAAATACCCTGATTTAAGTGGGCAGACATAATGGTGTGTTGCTGCCCTAATTTTCCCCAAAATTTGGGTTTGCATAGTCAGATTCAGAGCTATTCATTCATTATCAGAAAAAAAAGGCATAGATGTCCTTTTCTGCCAACAATCTCAAACTTAAAATCCATAAATCAAGAAGAGTCCCGTATGTTATCACTTATAAAATATTTTCTTTGTCTCATTTTTATAGTCCATTATTTTAATTTAGAACGTTTCAAAATAAAAATCCACTTTCCAAAAATAACAATTGAAATTTAGTTAAATTTTCTTTTTGCCTCTTTATTTAAATAATACTTGTATTATACATATCAATCAAATCAACGACATATTTAGAAAGAAAAATATTTTTTGCAACAATTATTATGTTCTCCTAAAAAATTAGAATCCCAAAAATGGATTACGAATTTGGGACGGAGGGAGTAATTAAATTATGATTATTTCAGTTATTAACTTAGAAACATAAAAATAACTCATAGATCAAAATAAAACGACACCAGAAGACAAATGGCGCCATTTTATAAATCAAAATAACAATACCAAACAGCATTCATCAACTTTTTCCAAAACAAATAAACCAAATAAGTTAGATATGAGTGCTAAACAAATGGTGCCAGAAGACAAATTTCCAACAGAGGCAGGAATCAAATGGGTAACAACAATTCTTCTACAAGGATCCAATCATATCAATGGGGTGTAAAATGCTTCACAAAAAACCTAAGTCTACATACGTAATGGACCTTGGACGCAGATACGCTAGATTTGATTCTGAAAAACATCTAATAATAAACCTATACACTTGAAATTATGTTTAATGGAAGCAACCACAAAATATACCATCATGCCATGAAGTATCCCACCACCACGACGAAAAAAACTCTATTCTTTCACCTTCCCTTTCTTAAACCAAAGTGATTCCAATCTATTACTTTAAGATATGAAGACATAATGGCCATCAAAACTGGGATGCAAAAATCATCGTGATATTGTGGGATCATGCGATAAAAGCTTTTTCAGAGTCTCGTAGGTCATGAAAGCGATTCCTACGCCAGGAACGACCTTGTAGTATTCAGGCAAAATTCCTCTGTACAAGCCAAGCAGGCCTTCAGAACGGAAAATATGCTTAAATGTACCGAAAAGGCCCGTTTTATACACACGAGCTTGCCCAGCAACACCTTCTAACTGCATTCTTCGCCTGACAAGATCCAAAGGGAATGTAGCTGCAAGAATTTAATTAAGCAGAAAATTAATGGACAAATATAGGAAGCAATGAGTCAATAATAGGAACTCAGAGGATTATGATAGGTGCATAAATTATGCCATATTAACCACAATCTAATTGAGTTTATCGTTAAAACCATTCTTTGCAAAATATACATCTTATGCAGTGGTCCTAAGTTTCAAGGTATTAAAAGCAACCCAATGCAGAGGACATAAAATCCCTCTGTTCCGATTTTTTTGCCCATTTAGAGGAATCCAACTTTCTAAGGGAATACAATCATTGCACTAATAAAGCTTCAAATGTCCAAAGATTGCTTCATTCAAAAGCAGGGAAAAAAGGAAATTGTCTAGGGTTTGGTTCATTCATTTTCAGAGATAGAAACATGCTCTGGGACCACCAAAAGTAAGGAAGTGGAAAACAATTAGGGACGAAGAGAGTAGCATTTTTGCATAACTGGATGCATTGTGAAGAATCAACAACAGGCAAGGTTGTAGGTTGTGCATTACACACCTGTTGACGATGCAATGCCAGAAACACTACCACAAGCAAGGCTAACCATGGCAGTAGAATCTTCAGGCCTAATGTCAAGATGCTAAAATATGTCAGAATCATATATCAGAACACAAACAAGGAGCCAACAAATATAGCTTCACATATGCCATTTCGTATTTGATAGAACGAACTACAGTCCTCACCTTCGAGACTGCCAATAAGATCTTGATAACTCATAGACGGAAAAGCTTATTGCTATACTGGGTCCAACCCCCTGCATCACAGATTATTACAAAGGTGAGAAGTCAAAGAACTTTGGCTCAAAGTACGCAGACTCACAATGGAAAAAGCTTACCAGCAATGTCGCTCCAAGTCCTTTATACAGGCCCCAAAAACCTTCATCTCTGCAAATAGTATTAATTGCATGCCAAATACCTCGATAATATGTTGTATTTCTCTGCATTGTTTTTACTCAAAATGAGTTCAGACTCCATCTCAAACAGAATAAGAGTATTGAACTCAATCAACTAAGAACCTTAATAGAATATCATACACACAACACAAGACAAGCCATTAGGCGGCGGGGTGGGGGGGTATGTATATATACTGGCTAATCATGAAATCTGGTCCCACTATACACAAGCAGGGGCCCAATTAAAGCTGGGACAAAGCCCAATATAATGAACCAAACACAAGACTTGACAGCAAGCGGGAAGGGAGTGGGACTCCAACACCGGACCAAAGGCTTCGTAAGGCCCCTGGTTAACAGGTGACAACAACCGCGGCAATCCCTAAGGTTTAACTTCGTTTAGGTCACAGCACGCAATGTCTTCAAGAAAGATGTGTGCACATGTTGCAATAGCTTGGAAGCTCATCCTAGCAAGGTAGAAAGTCAATGCACATTACCATAGCATGACTGGACAAGACCAACGCTCATAAGAAATCTTATATGACCAGAAGTTTCAATTATAAACAACTCAGTCATCTTATGATTATTAGCTCTCAAGTATTTAACCCACACAGCTATGGGCAATTTATCCTTTCCTCCTTATTCCCACTGAAGTTACATTTTACATATGCAGTCTTGACTCAAGATATAACCAGAGGAGACGAATTAAGGTCTTGTTCATAAATCATAATACAAGTAAATATAAATATGGTGAGTCACAATTGTGGTACTCAACTCAAAACTTACAACTACTTGGTTGGTGACATGAGTCCTAATAATCCATTGACTCAATTAAGAATTGAAATCTCTAATTAGCTGCAAGCAACATTCCTTTTATTGCATAACCCAAGTTAATTCGAAATCCCTTGTCCCCTGGCGTTACTCTTCTAAAGTGACACTTAGTGGACTTCATTATACATTACCAAACTCTCTTATTCGGTTCCCCTCATTTTATCTTCAACAATTGCGTAATGCTATAGTCTTATGAATTCAATCATCCTTTCACGTCTTCCCCAGGTCTTTCATCACCCACCCCCCATCTTCAAAGCATTCCTATTACAATAAAAAAAACTTCAATATATGTGTGTGTATGTGTGTCGAGCAATCGAGAGAGAGTGAGAGAGTTTGTGTAGGCATTTGGTCTTTCTGTCCAGAAATGTTGTGTTGAAACTGATGCTGATTGAAAAGTACATACGAATGAAGCAAATGCTAACAAACACCTTAGGATTGTACAATATAGCACATTAAGGAACATCAATTAGGACACTCAAAACACATTGATTAGGCACTAGCAAGTTATTATCATCTAAAAACTATTATTTCACCACAAGCCTGCTAAGCTTACCTGTGCTGTGAGGCGTGTTCTGACAAGATCCAATGGATAAGTGACAGAAGCAGCTGTTATCCCTGCTAACCCACCACCAACAAAGTGCACACAAATATCCGCGCTAGTACTTCCCCTGTGACTTTCCAAACCGGGAACTGATTTCAAATACTGCACAACGACAAGAAAATTGACAAAAAGCTGCTTATGTGAAATGACGTGGCATTTTTTAATTTTAACCACAAAAATGTAGTTTTGCACAGTGCATTTGTACTGACAGTTTTGTAGCGTTCATAAGCATAGAAATTGACTGCAGAATAAGGGAGACGATGGACAATTGTAACTAGGTTTCCTTTCCAAAATGCTCTAAAGCCCTCTTCATTAACAATACGCAAAGCCTCGCGCCATATGCTAGGCTTGCTCAATGCTGCTGCTTCGGATTGCATGCCTTGCACCTATTAAGAAGGGTGGTGGGGATAGCCGGGAAATCAACAAAGAAACCAATAAATGTAGATTCGAGAAACTAAATGTTCTAACCAAAATTATCCCCCAGAATTTGGAGAAAGATAAAGTCTCCGTCCTTGTTTAGAGAAAGGAGAGCTATAAAGACTGAAACATATCACATGTTATATGCAATGTAGTTTAAATGTATTCTTTCTTTCTTTCTTTTATGATTGACTTACAGATATATAAGTGACATCGACAATAAGAAATTATATACCACATATGGGTTCGAACCTATCGGTTTTATAAATGTAAGAAGCAAAAATAATAATGAAATAAAAAAAGAACAACAAAAACCTTGAAATTCCTCGAGTTTGTACCTGTTTCAATAAAAATTGAAAGCTATAAATAGTAGGACGAAGCAAAATTGAAGCAACAGACCCCAAAAACGTTCATATCAATTAAACGAGGGGGCAGAAAAAGGAAAACAGGGGTTTTGCTGTTCATAGAAACTGGAATATATATACATTAGAATAAAAAGGGCAACCTGAAATCCAAATAGCTAACCTAATCTTTACTCTTTCCACGGATTCAAAAACCTATAATGACAAACGGAAGCCTCTTTGAGCTTCAAGCCCAAATTCCACTTCTTTCTTTTATATGTTAATTCTTTCCCATCTTATCAATACACAAGTCGAACTACCCGTGACTCGATCATTCCCTCACTCGCCAGAGTATAACTAAAGAACATTAGATCATAATTTACAACCACCAATAGACAAGCACAAATAAATAAAAAAATCAACTGTTTCGTGCTATAACATAGCAGTTCCCTAGCTCACCCAAGTATACTTGGTAACAAAATAAAATAACTACAAGAACCCAAACCAGATATTCATACAAGACTTAATCGAGATGAAGAAAATTAACACGAATTATTATGCAATAAATATACCTTCATCTGAATATAGTATACCCGAGAAAACAGGTGCTATATTCTATTACATAAAGATACCATTTTCTCGTTCCATTGTGCACACAAACAAGTTAAGAAAAAGAAAAAATACAAAACGAAAATAAAAGGTGAAGAACTTACCTGGAAAAGAATGGTAAGCCGAGCAAGAGGAGCCGTACAGGTCTTGCTAAAAGCGCCGGCAATGCCACCGGCAAGGAGCTGCGGCACCGTGCCTATCTGGGACTGTTGATGAGAAGACGGGTTCTGTTTCTGGTGGCAGTGGTGCGGCTGCAAGAACTTGCTCGTGCCGCCATCAACTGCCCCTCCGTGGCCGCCGGACACGCCGACTCGGGCTTCCATTTCAGCGGCAGTCCCTCGATCCTTATCTCCTTCAGCGAGAATCGAAACCCTGGGATACGAAATCATTCGTAACAACCGCTGGGAACGTTTTCCCAAGTAAATAATGGTTGAAAAGTTCGTATTTTGGAGAGAAAAGATAAACCCTAGTTAAACCTTTGTCTGAAAACTACGAAGTTAGGAGAGACGGTGTGGGGGTTTAGTTCAACTTCCAACGGGCTTTTGAGAACTCAAACAGACGTTATATTAAAATTAAATATATGTTTGGTAAAATTTTATTTTCATCACATTTTTACATAATTAGTATTTTATTTTTTTATCCTCTCATAAATAAAAACATATAATTCTTAATTTGATAAGTTTAAAATTATAGTAATAATTAGATTTAAAATGTAAAATCAAACATAGTAAATATTTTTCAATAAATCTTGAGAATATCATCGGAATTAAAAAAATATTCATTGAAATCTTAAAAAAAATTATCAAAATATGTTAATATGTCTAAATCTATTTTAGTAACTTTGGTTACGAAAATCAGGAAAAATCATATCTTTTTTATTTATTTTCACCGAAAAATCTGTTAATATACTACTTCTATAAAAATTTATTTTAGTAATTTACGGGAATTTTCAGAATATCGTTGAATTTTTTTTATTTTTGCACGAAATCATATTTTTTTATTTATTTATATTCTTAAATTTAAATTTTTTATATTCGTCATCTTGTATGACATAGACTTGTCAATTTCCTATTCTTCTTAACCGGAATCTAATTGTTGCAAGTTAGGAGTAGAGATTTTATTATCAAGCCTAAATAATATTTATCGAAGATAATTCAGATTCCGTGATAAGTGAAGCTTGTTTTATTATTGTTCTTATTTGTAGTATCCGTTTAGAATGATATTAGTTGAACATTATACGACGAATTTTGTAAAAATTTACTATAATCTGCAAATTTACCATCGCAAAAGAAGAAGATATTTTTAGAGTTGTAGTAATTTACCATGATCTGTAAATTTATCATCGTAAAATAACAAATATGTTGGAGTTGAAAAAATTTACTATAATCTGTAAATTTATCATCGCAAAAAAAAAATATTTTGGAGGGAGTTAGGAATAGAGATTTCTGGACTAATAGAAAATATTTTTTTCCAAACTTTGATCCAGTAATCTCACATTTTGTTTAGTGTTCGAACTGATATAGTAATGAAATTTTAGTATCCCTCTTTTTTAGGAATTGAGTGCTTGAATTGTGTAATTTTTAAAAGTAAAGATAATTTGGGTATTTTTTAAAAGAAATTACCATAACATAACATTTAAAAATAGATGAAATAGAAAACTAGTAAACATTTGTAGATATAACCAAAAAATAAGTGCCTCATAAAATAATAAGAAAAAGATGTATTTTATTTCATGTCGTCATTTAATAAAAAAAAACTTACGATAAAATTGGAAAACAAATACTTAACTGTGTAATAGCTTAATTTAAAAATAAGATTTTTTGTAAAATTTTATATTTTTGCAAAACATATTTTCAGAAAATATTAATTTTAATGAAAAAGTTAAAATGATGGGTTATACAACTTTTTGGCTGAATAGATAGAAAAATACAAAAAAAATTAAGCATTCTCAAAAATTATTTTTTTCTTTTCCAATAAGTGAACGAGTTCTATGAAATTTTAATGACGTAAGTTACGACTCAATTTGTTTGTCAAAAAATTAGTGCCACAAAAAAATATCCTTCATAATTTTAATAAAATTAAAAAAATATATAATATAGTAAATTTATGTTTTCATTTGATGAAAATTATATCAAAAGAACATGGTTGCATTCCAAAGAATGGAAGTCTTTTTTTTTTTTTTTTTTCCCAAAGTGTGGTTTGAATGTCTAAAATGTGACTCACGTTTTGAATTTCGCTCCAAACATCAGGTGGGACCACTAAGATGGCTTTATTAGGTTAGCAATTGAGAGTGTGAATCACAATTGCATTGTGTGTGTATTGCATGTTAAAATTGTAATGTCTTGATTTTCGTGGTTTGAATTTTGCGTTGTCGGTGGCTAGATATTTAGGTTGTTTAGTTTTATCTTTAAAATTTGACGTAAAATATCAGGGATAGAAAATTGCACCATAAACTACAAGACTCACTAAATAATTGTATCTATTATCCGATATTATATGATGATGCAACAAGTTTGAAAATAATAGCAATGGCAAATAAGATGTCACATCAACATCAATTTAAATTATTACGTCGATATAGACAAAATATGCATCTTTCTTCGTGTTAATTACCACAATAACTAGATTATTAGTTTATTATTTGAGTGAGATGTTCTCGTTCCTTTGATCCCAATTTCAATGTTCTCGATCATTATTTGTGTTTTCGATCGTAAATTTTCGTACATCACACTACTAAACAGTATGCTCTAGACTAGTATGTTTTTCACTTATCATGTCCGAACACTAACTTGACTCCTAACCTTCTCACGTCCTCAACTAGACTATATGAAAAATCAGACACAATACGGCTTAAGAATATAACTTGACTCAAGACATAATTCGACTCAAGACGTAGATCTATTCAAGTCATTGTATAGCCCAATGTCAGTTCAGTTCAAGTGATAGTACAGCTTAAAACATTCAATCCTAAGTTATATTCAATAGGCATTTATTACAAGAATAAGTGTTCATGAAGTCTAAATCACCTAATTATGTTTGTCATCACTACTAAAACAATAGATAAAGATCACAGTTAAAAACTGTGATCTTTATATTTTAATCACACTTATTAAAGTGTGATTGATTAAACCGTAATTAAAAGTCACGAGATTTGATCACAATTTTAATCATATCAAAAGTCTATTTAAATTGATATTAAAAATAAATAAGCATGATTAAATTTTATAAAAGATTATGGTTTTAATCAAAAATCGTAATTAAATGTTATAAAAAATCACACTTTTAACAAAAAAATCGTGATTAAATGTTAAAAAAATTACACTTTTAACCAAAAACTATAATATTCTAAAAGATTACGTTTCAAACTAAAAATCATGATTAAATAGTATTTGAGGCACTTTGAGCGCAGACTAATTTTTGTAATTGGATTGTTATCATGGCAATCTAGAAGAAAAAAGATAAGAATGCAATTAGATTGGATGAATATTACTGTTTAGTTGTTTATGGTTTTTAGGCCACTTTAAGTCGTAGACTAATTTTATGAGACCAATTTCATTGTCTGTGATTGAGTGATCTAATTAAAATAGGGGTATTTATTTTTTTGTCTTATCTATAACTAGTTTTTCATCGCATTTATTTTTAAAGGTTGTCTTTTGGTCCTATCTTTATAAAATACCCAAAATATCCTAGTTTTTAATTTTGGACAATCCAGATCTTATACTCCTAAAAGGAGATTCCGTACAGGGACTTACCATAACAGTTTTGTCACCCCCAATACTACGTTTTCAGGACAAAATATTACAGAAAAACGGCAATCTAGGGCTCTAAATGATGTCAATCTAGGGCTTGAAATGATGCCGATCTAGGGCTCAAAACTACGACGATAGTAAATTTGCAGATATTTATAACCCTCTGTAATTTGCAAAGGTTTTGGTTAATTTATTAGTGCATATGGTAAATTTACAGGCCTCTGTAATTGTGATAGTAAATTTACAGATATTTTCTACATCTGATGATAAATTTGCTTAATTAATGATTAATTTGTTAGCATTGATGGTAAATTTTTTGACATTCAAATTTGTGATGGTAAATTTATATATCTTTTCTATATGTGATGATAAATTTGCTTATCTGATGGTTAATTTGTTAGGATCGGTGGTAAATTTACTACCCTCAATAATTGTGATGGTAAACTTGCAATCGAAGGGTGTTAAAAAGAGGAACAACAATAAATCGAACTTCACTAACTGCGGAATAAGGACTGACTTCAGAAAATATTCTCTATGTTTAAAGATGAAATCCTCTTTTTAATTCGCAACACTTGATTTTCTTCTTTATATGCCTGGAGTTTTTTCTGATTGGTTTGGGGGATGAAGACAAAAACTTCAATTTCTAGTGAACCAATACATAAACTTGAAAATCTTAGTGATACAGTATGATGAATATTCCAAAATCGAATTTAGGAGAATAAACACAATAAATTTGGAATCCTTGGAATTTTTTGATTCCGTATTTAATACAACAAAATCGAATTCCTAGAATTCCTGGAATGTTTTTATTTAGTATTTAACACCAGAATCCAACAAAATCGAATTCCCATGAATAGAGAACAAGGGGCCGAAAAAATTATGTATAATACTTTGTAATATAATTCTGATAAATATCTTTTGGATTCCGATGAATATGTTTTACATATTTGTTTCCAACTTTCAAGACTAATTTACTGCCATGTTTTTCAACCTATCAAATTGAAAAATATATGTTTTCAGTTTTCACTTAAAAAGGATAAACTAAACTAAAACTAAAACTAAAACTAAAAAATAATGGCAAAAATATCAAACCATGTAAAAATAGTATGAAAACATAACTTGAAAAAACTGATGAGATGAAAACCTACATAGTGTCGGCTTACAAGACCCTGATTTAAATTACCCATTAAATTAAAATAAGGAAATATTTTTTAATGGACCAACGTATGTACAAGGAAAATAGACCTAATCATCCAAAAAACTACAAGATCTTTATATTAAAGTAATTCTTTAAAATTTCTTTAGAATATAGAAAGTAACAGGTTCTCAAACATACATCAACGGAAATGGCTGTTTCACAAAATCTCGTCATGCCTATTTCAAAACTACAAGATCTTTATATTATAGTAATTCTTTAAAATTTCTTTAGATGTAGGAAACAACAAGCTCTCAAACATACATCAACGGAGACGACCGTTTCACAAAATCTCTTGTCATGCCCATTTCAGAATATATTGTTCATCCATAATAAATGTCATTGGCCAAGTTTAATTGGTAGGCAATCATTCCAGGTCAAGTATAATGTGATTGCAGAATAAATGCCATTGGCCCTTATGGTAAAATAATGGCCTTAATTTATCTATGTAATATATAACCAAATTAAGGTAATCCCTACCCTTGGTTAGTTTCATCCAAATTTTCTCTTATCCCTACTCAATATTTAGTTCAATTCCTTGCTTAAACACACCCTTTGAAAGGAATGGGGATATCTATTGCAATGACAAGTATGTTTCTTCTTTTTCTTTCAATCATTTTCACTCTAAACTGCCATTCCCATGCCGATTTAATAGTCAAAACCTGCAACAAAACTGATCTTCCCGATATCTGCATTTTGACTCTTAGATCAAATCCGAGTAGCACTACTGCAGATGTCAAAGGGCTTGCTCGTATCGTGCTCAGGACTATCCAAAGCTGATTCTACACTCTATCAAATAAACAATTTACTTGAAAAAAGAAACGAGGCCGGTCTGAAAGAAATTCTTCGCATTTGCACCAATGAGTATCACAAAGTGATAGACAAAATTCCTCTAGCCATTCAAAATGTGAGATCAAATATGTTCTTGGCTTCAATGTATGTCGAACAAGCTAATTATTACGCTCAAACCTGTGATGAGGCGTTTTTTAAAGAATCGCATCCTTGCAAATCGCCCTCACGGCAAACAGCGATGCTATGCAACAACTAATTTTAATCGCGGATGGAATTATATTGTCACTTGGTTGATTTTTTCTTTGCAAATCTGTATTTCTTCTTCATGAACAACACCGATAAGTGAATGAAAAAAGCAAATCTCTTTACTGCACTCGTTTGTGCTTCTTGTTCCCTTTTTTTTATAAGAAAATTGAGTATTTTTTTTTACGATCAAAGAGCCCAAACCGATCTATATTCTCAAGTACCAAAAATGAAAAGCATTTGTCTACGTATCTTTCACTCTCAAATTCAGTTGTCAACTGTGTTAGCTTTTTATACTAAAAGTCATGACTTTATGTAATGATTAATATTTGTTTGAATTATTTAAACAATTATTTCTTTTTCTTAATGAGAATCTTTATGGACAAGTTTGTATTATATTTTATCATATTGTGCATGAGTATCTCTTATTCTACATAGTAAATAATCTGGTGTGTAGAATTTGACTTACACATAGAGGATTAATATATTATTTCAGTAGGTCTGTCTTAACTATGAAAAATAATATAATTTTAACTCACTGTGTTAGTACACTTTATGTATATTGAATAAGACCACTTTGAGATAATTGTATTTATACTAACAATATAATACAATTTGCATTTCATTGTTATTATGAATATTTGTGCTCTTCACCCAAAAATAATTAATGGATGTGTATATTTAATGTTATTGACTTTGATTCATTACAGAGTGAGGCTTTATGGACCAATAGTCTCAATGAATTAAATCACAATATTAAGTGTATGACAACTGTTAATTATTAATGGAATTCACATCCCTTTATAGGGATTGATGATATCATCTTGAGAAAGCTTATAAGTTT